>BJCO01812987.1:0-13722 GCA_018326465.1 Flaveria floridana
GGTGACCTTTATCCCACAAATACGTTAAGCCAACCTCAAAACACAAGTTCCCTAAAAGTGGTTAGGTGACCTTTATCCCACAAATAGTTCTCAAGTGATTCGAGTATGGTGTAAAAGGATGGTGTTAAACTTGTTTCCAAAGGGATTTTAGTTTTCATTAATTCTAGTTTTTGAAAAATCTATGTACCTTGTATTTGCATGCTTTCAAAAACATGGTACCCTATGGTTCTTCTTTTAATAAAAACCCATTTATTAGAATCATTAATCCTTTTAATAACTCTTATTAACATTTTAATGATTAAGAACCATAAATTTTCAGCTTGTTAAGTTTGCTAATGAGTTTGTTATGCATATCCAAATATCAGTCAACAATCATACAACAAACAACCAAACAAGCATAATCATACAAACATATGTGCATAACCATAGCCACTAAATTGACTACACTTGTTTGCCATCACAAGTGTTGTCATAAGGTCTTTCCTAAGGGTTAACAATGACACATCATATGTCTTTTATGTCCTTCCTTTTGGGTCTTCATCTTGTGCATCTTCTTCTTTTATAAAATCATATCCTAATACAATTTTCTAATAAAATAAATGCACCTATTCTATTTATTACATAACCAAATGAATAAATAAATTACAACCCAAATACAAGAACAAAAGAAATTATTACAACCCTTTGAATGAATACAACCAACATGACAAAATCGCAATCAACCAAATCCAAAACACACATGGTCAAGGCTATGTTATGCACAAAAACATGTATCCATATACGTCATTTGAAGAACAAAATGAACCCCTTTTATAACCTTAAAGTTATGGCCAACATGAACCAAAACATTTAGGTTATGTCCAAAACAACACAATCAACCCTTTGATGTCATCCTTTCAAGATTTAATCGTAAGCATGCAAGATATAACCTTGAAAGGTTGGGGTATCATCATATCATCACAAAACAGCCCCTAATAGGTTGTCAAAGTCCCATAAAACCATTTTTATAAGGACAAAAGAAGCTATTCATCCACATATCCGGCTCTAGATGACAATGTTGGGATTGTTGGACCATTATCAAACTAGTTTAACCATTTAAACTTGAAAAACGCAGCGGATAAATACCTTAATATGTTCATTTGTAATCTGAAAAATAAGGTTCATTTCATAACAACAACAAACCCAAGAACATAAGGATCATTTATGCGTGTTTGAACTAGCTATCAACAACAAATAACAACCAAAGTATGACATACAAACTACCTTTTGTATGCTGCTGAAAATCGTGAGATTAGATGAAGAAAATGGAGTTCTTGAATGACCAAAACACCAAGGAGAGGTGTCCTCAAGCATCCATACCCACAAGCATCAAGCAAGCACCTATCTTGCTAGGTTTTGACACCAAAATTGGATCAAGAAGGCTACTGGAGCCTTGTTCCAGCCGTGAACTATCAAGAAGGCTGCTGGAGCCTTGTTCCAGCCATGAACCCCTCTTCCAAAAGGAAGAGTTTTTGTTCTTGTGACCCTTTTGCATGTGATAGAGAGAACTTGATGGATTGTGTGTGTTCAAGGAGTTCCTTAGTTTCAAGACACCTAAAATGATCAAAAGGGGAAAACCCCTAAGGGGGCGGCCGAACCCAATTGTTGTTTTGGGTTTCCCCCCCAAAACTCCCTTTTAATCTTTGTTAAACTAATTGTTTAAAATAGATATGTAATTAAACTTTTAATTATATAACATACACACACTTTTATTATTTGATGTTATTTAAATAAATTAAACAACATTACAAATAATATCCATGAACAAAATATCCATATAGGTTGTTCAATCTCATATGCAACTTATTTAGAAAACTAATTTTCTAAATTGGTGTATTTATCTAATTGCATGATCATATTATCAATTAAATATTATTTGGTGTTTGCTAAGCTTGTTATTGGGTATGACCCGACTTTGATCATAACGTACTAACCACATCAATGTTCTATGTGTCTTGGGCATAAAGAATCCAACAGCTCCTTGATTTTAAAAATCTTATTGGTGGTCTCCAACACGATGTCAGGTCCCAATACTTGGCTATCTCCAATCTCGTTCCAACTTAGGGGTGATCGGCATTTCCTACCATAAAGAGCCTCATACGGAGCTGCCTTGATACTTGCGTGGTAACTGTTATTATAGGAGAACTCCACCAAAGGGAGATGGTTATCCCAGTTCCCACCACAGTCAATCACGCAAGCTCTCAGCATAAGTGAGCTGATTTAGTTAGTCTATCCACTATTACCCAAATAGCATCATGACCTCTAAACGTTCTAGGTAACTTTGTAACAAAATCCATCGTGAAGTTGTCCCATTTCCATTCCGAGATTTCGGGCTGTTGCAACGTCCCTGATGGTTTTTGGTTTTCAGCTTTTACCATGGCACAGGTTAGACACTTCCCGACATAAACAACGATTGCTTTCTTGATTTCAGGCCACCAGAAAAGTGCCTTTAGGTCCTCGTACATTTTGTCGCTTCCGGGGTGAACCAAGTACCTAGATTTGTGTGCTTCATCGAGGATTACCTCTCTAATCCCCCCATACTTTGGCACCCATGTTCGCCCCTCATATTTATATGTACCATTATCGTTCCTCTCTAACCGTTTCTCCATTCCAGTCAAGGCTTCTCCTGCTAAATTTTCTTCTTTTAATGCTTCGCTTTGAGCTTCTTTTAGCCTTGCAATAAGGTCGGTGTACACACTTATCCTTAAGGCTCATACACGAAGAGGCTTTTCTCTCTCCTTTCTGCTCAAAGCATCTGCCACAACATTGGCCTTACCGGGATGATAACGGATTTCACACTCGTAGTCATTTAACAACTCAACCCGTCTTCTCTGATGCATGTTTAGCATCTTTTGGTCAAGAATGTGTTGCAAACTTCTATGGTCAGTGTAGATGATTCACTTCGTGCCATAGAGGTAGTGCCTCTATATTTTGAGAGCAAACACCATGGCACCCAATTCCAGATCATGCGTAGTATAGTTCTTCTCATGATCGTTTAGCAGTCTAGATGCATAGGTGTGACAACCAGTCCCAAGGTCACTATTCTAAACCCTAATTTAATTGCATCATTTCCCATCTTATGAGTATTAATAATAGAAACAATTTAACTATATCAATAATATTAGAATCACCATTTGTTATTTGATCCATTTTTATGATTCTATATGAATTTAATGAATTTTAGTTATTTCAAGTCTTAACTTTTAGAAACTTAGTACCCGGGAATGTTAATTTGTCACCCTATGTAGAATTTAAAATATTAATTGAAACAATTAAAAGTGTGTGCATACACACATTAATTTTCAGCTAATGCATGCATAATCATGCACAAGACAAATCAACTAACTTGAAACTTTTACCATCTAAAATACTACACAACACTACAAATAATACTACACATAATATTAATTACTAATTAAAATTTAAAAACCAAAACCCTCACAAGATGCCAAAATCGGCCGCCCCCCTCTCCTCCACTCTCCTCTCTTCTACACCACCCACATACTCACCACTCCCACTCCATGCAAATGCTTTACAAGAACCACACTCCACCCTCACTTCTCCCTCTCTCCCTCTCGGATTTTCTTACCAGAAAACACACACACGCTCTCTCCTTTCCCTCTCCATTTTCAGCTCATAATCGAGAACAACATCATCACCACCATCGGCCAAGCTCAAACCACAAAGAAGTGAAGGTTTAAGAGCTATTGGTGCTTGAATCTTGCAACTCGTGGGTTCCTGTGACACACCGTAATTTCAGGTCAACACCATTACGACTTTTGACGGTATCATTGTTTACATTGTTACCACCTAAAACGTTTACAAGCATCGCCACCGTCATCGTTAAACATATTATGTTATATAATACTAACATCACGAATGACCCTATTTTTAGGATGCCAAAATAGAGTTTGTAGAGGATTTGGATAAACGGGATTACTTAAGGAATCCTCTTAATTAAATATAACTCGCCCATTTGCGTCGTTATCAACCGAAACAAATTCGGGAACTCGGGGACTAAGTACGATGGCCAAAGGTGACAAATTGCTAAACTAGAGCTGGGTATATGTTTACCAGCCCTAGCTTTCATTATAAACCCTTTTTCTTCTACACTCTTCCTCTTCTTCTCCATTTCTTCATCTTAGCACCAAAATCACCTCGCTTGAGCTCGTTTTTCGTCGGTTAGACCATGCAACAGCTGAGTAATCACGTTTTCAGCAGGTAGGCGGCCTTGGTCGTCCATTTTATTGCTCATTCACTTCTGCGAATTTAGGGTTTCGGGTGTTCGGGTTCAACCTGAATGCATGTGGTCGTGTGGGTGCGTGTGATGTCCATCTGCTTGTGCATTTTACTTAGACATGTTAGGAAAGTGTTTCTGGAAGTCCTGGATGTGTAAAACCCATGCACAGAACAGCCAAAGGCTGTTCAGCCCCTCCAGCAGTCGCGATCTGCTGCAGTTCACAACTGGGTCAGTCATGCGACTGAGTCGTGCAACTGTGCGTGTCGTGCGACTGAGTTCATGCGTCTGAGTCTATCGTGCGACTGAGTGGTGCGACTTGGGTGAGTCGTGCGACTGAGTCCACGCGTATATGCGTGTCACGCGATTGAATGCATGCGAGTGAGTATTGCATGCGATTTAGTCAATGCGGATGAATGTGTGCGACTGTGTGTATCGCACGACTGAAGGTCCAATCACACGGATGAAGATTCAATCGTACGAATGAAGCTGATTCGTACGAATGAAGGTTAAATCATGCGAATGGCTGTTGAGTCATGCGGATGGGTGTTATGTGGTACGACTGAATGCTGAGTCGCACGAATGAAGGTTCAATCGTACGAGTGAAGTTGATTCGTATGATTGAAGGCGTATTCGTGCAGCTGGAGTGTCCAGTCAAGCGTCTAGTCTTGTCGTGCGATTGGAGTCATTGTGAGGGAGTCCTCCTTGTGCGCGGTGTGCCTATCGGGTGATGATAAGGTAACATAAATAAAGTATCATTTATTGACCAAAAGATTAAAGTCAACGCTATCAACAAGCACATACTATCAATAAAGTGTCATTGATTGACCACAAAGATTAAAGTCAACGCTATCAACAGGCACATACTATTTCCAATTAAAATAACCTAACTTTTTACAAATAACGACAATCCATTTGGGACTACTCTTAATACTGGAGTCCACATAAGGTCTGAAATGTGTATGCTTGCTTATGTGTGTCACCCACGACCGAACCAATGCGACCCAACCCGACTAAACATTTCTATTAACACTAGACATAACATTAATGCTTAACATAACTGTCAATAGGTCATTGACTGTTCATTGTGAACAACATTTGGGAGGCCTCCATCCTACATACTTACTACATCATCTGTGAGTCTGCACGGCCCCTATTTTACTTTCTTACCTTTTTGGGGGAGAAAACATGCAAACATTTTTCAAGAATGGTTTTAGTATTATTGATATCACCTGTTACATTAGTGCAAACATACATAACAGTCCTGACATTCTCGAACCGTTAGTAACATGTAGCGAGGAAATTCTTTGTAGTACTACTTGGTCTGACAAACCCCGCCCGGGCTAGTCGCGCTAGCTTGATTGGAGGTCAAACGGGCGCATTATTGACCTAACATTTGTCACTGTCTCGTGAGACGTGGTAAGGAAACAACAAACATATAGGACATGCAAACAGTCAGCTTCGGTTCGAAACACTAAGTAACTTGACTATAGGCTAGCTACCTATCGATATGCTTTAATTACTTTACCATTTGAACAGTTACCAACATTTTATTTGTGATAAAACCTGTGAACTCACCAACTTTACGTTGACACATTTTAGCATGTTTTCTTAGGTCACAGTAACGCATAAGCTAACGATGCACGCTCCAGGAACGCACTCAGGACATGCATTCATTAATCATGTTTTCTTGCATTGAACATTTGTTTAGATTTGGCACTTGTAACTCTTATGTAATGGATTTTCATTTCATGTATACGCTTCCGCACAATGTTTACTTCGTTTATGTTTCTCTTATTGAAGTCAAATGTTATTTACAAATTCATGTAGTGTCGTTTGATATAACTATGTCTGAGATCCTGGTTTGTCACACGCCTAACGGTAAACCCCCGTTTGTGGAAATTGAGGGTGTGACAGATTGGTATTAGAGCCACAGGTTATAGAGAACTAGGAATGCATTTGCATCTAGACTATAGCCTTAGACACAACACTAGTATTGCACAGACACTTTTACACGATTGCAACTGTTGTACGAACATCCTCCTGGCATACCAACATTACATTACTGAACGATCATAACATTATCTGTGTTTTCCATGTCACTTGTATCATCCTCGACAAACAGAGGGGCGGAGAGACCCGCTCGCTCACTTCCAACAACCACACTTGTTTCTTCACTCCCGGAGTTGAAGCAACGACAAATTGAACCTAACATTACCACTTTGGAACACGGAAACCTTTCTAACACGCACGACTAGCCTAACGATGACAAACAAAGAGAACAACACTTCACTCTTCCAACTCTTTCACACTTGTTTCTATTTCCAACATATTCTATCCACTTCACTAATCTGGACAATAAATGTGGGACGCACAACGGATTCAAAGTTTATCAGTGGATCGGACTTAGATATATACGGACGCTTAGAGCTTCAAAAGGGAAATATTTTAACTTGGATCGCTAGATTATTTTCCATCCAACACATAGATATATTGAATTATGATTGTTTGATTTAAATAGGTTGTATTTCCTACAATTTATTTTTATCAATAATTATTATTCGATTAGTGACTATTGTGTATTGTGAATTGAAGAATCATGTCTGGAAGAAGAGCTGGACGCCCATGTGGACGAGGAAACATCAACCTGACTCAAGCTGAGTTGGATGCCATCATCAATGAGCATGTTGCTGATGCGCTTGCAGCCTATGAACAGACCCGCAATCAGAACCAGAACAACCAAAATCTGAATCAAGGAGGTCCAACAGTCTGTACCTTCAAGATGTTTATGGATTGTAAGCCCCACTCCTTCGGTGGTTTTGAGGGTGCTGTCACCTTACTTCGCTGGCTGGAGAAACTCGAGTCGGTTTTCGCCATGTGCAACTGTCCTGTGGGAAGTCGTGTCATGTACGCCTCTGGCACACTAGAAGGACCAGCTCTAACGTGGTGGAACTCATAAGTCCAGACCTTAGGACTTGAGGCTGCTAATGGTTTGCCATGGGATGATTTCAAGATTCTGATGAAAGAAGAATATTGCCCTAGAAATGAGGTTCAGAAACTAGAAGCCGAGTTTTGGAATCTTAAAATGACTGGCTCTGAAATTGAGGAATACACGACTCATTCACACGAGTTAGCTGCTCTATGTCCTCAGATGGTGACCCCGGCCTACAAACGGATTGAGAAGTACATTGATGGTCTAGCTCCTCAAATCCAAGCTAGTGTTATGGCTGCTGATCCTGTCGCTATTCAGCAGGCTATCCGACTGGCTCATAAGCTCACTGATCAGGCAGTGGCACAGGGTACTTTGCCTAAACGTGGCGCTGCCTCTGGATCATCCGAACACAAAAGGAAATGGGATGGTAACAATAGTAAGTCTTCAAGCTCCAATAACACCCAACAACAACCAATCTGAAAGTTTGATTCATTAAGAAACTTCACCAACAATAATCAGAACAACAATAACAACAACAACAATGGCCAGGGATCGAGCAACTATGCGTGCAAGTATCCGAAGTGTAACCGGTGCAACTTTCACCACCATGGCCAGTGTGACCGCATCCGTTGTCAAAGGTGTGGAAAGATGGGTCATGCTGCTAAAGACTGCAGGGGTGAACTGATGACTCAATAACAACCTCAACAATAGCGCCAGGGAGGAGTGACTAGAGGTTGTTATGAGTGTGGTAAGGAGGGCCACTACAGGAAGGATTGCCTACAGCTGAAGGGTGGAAACAAGGGCAATAATGAAGGCAATGCTAAGGGTCGTGCATTTGTGATTGGTTCTAACGAGGCAACAAATGATCAGAATGTGGTTACTGGTACGTTTCCCCTGAATGGTTATTTTGCTTCTATATTGTTTGATACCGGCGCTGATAAGAGTTTTGTTTCCAACAAGTTCATTAAGTTCTTAGATGTAACCTTAGCTGATGTGGAGCCTAGTTACTCTATAGAATTGGCTGACGGGAAACTAATTAAGGCAACTCATATCATTAAGGGATGCAAACTAGGATTATGTGGTCATGAGTTAAATATAGATTTGATGCCTATCACACTTGGTAGCTTCTATGTAGTAGTTGGTATGGACTGGTTATCCAAGAATCAAGCTGAGATCATCTGTGGTGTGAAAGTCGTTCGTGTACCACTTTCTAGTGGTGAGATTTTGTCAGTTCAGGGCGAAAAGAGTGGTACAGTCTCAGGAATTATCTCCTACATGAAGGCCTAGAAGTGCTTACGTAAGGGTAATACAGCTTTCCTTGCTCTGATCACTGAAAAAGAAGCTGAGGAAAAGAAGATTGAAGATATTCCTGTAATACGTGATTATCCCGAGGTTTTCCCTGAAGACCTACCTGGTCTTCCACCGCATCGCCAAGTCAAGTTCCAGATTGATTTGGTACCTAGAGCCACCCCTATCGCGAAAGCTCAGTATAAATTAGCTCCAAAAGAACTGCAAGAGTTGTCTACGTAATTGCAGGAACTATTGGATAAAGGGTTTATCAGACCTAGCTCATCACCGTGGGGAGCCCCAGTCCTGTTTGTCAAGAAGAAGGACGGAACCTTTCGTATGTGTATTGATTACAGGGAATTGAACAAAGCAACGGTTAAGAATCGTTATCCCCTCCAGCGCATCGATGATTTGTTTGATCAACTTCAAGGGTCAAGCTTCTATTCCAAGATAGATTTGAGATCGGGTTATCATCAACTAAGGATTCGAGAGAAGACATTTCAAAGACTGCATTCAGAACAAGGTATGGCCACTATGACTTTTTGGTTATGCCATTCGGGTTGACCAATGTGCCAGCGGTTTTCATGGATCTCATGAACCGAGTGTGCAAACCCTACTTGGACAAGTTCGTTATTGTCTTTATTGATGACATCCTTATTTATTCAAAGAATAAGGAAGAACACGAAGAGCACCTTAGACTGATTCTGGAGCTGCTGAAACGAGAACAATTATATGCCAAATTTTCAAAATGTGACTTCTGGATACGAGAGGTCCATTTCTTGGGCCATGTGGTCAATGAGAATGGGATACATGTTGACCCGGCAAAAATAGAAGCCATCAAGAACTGGGCTACGCCTAAAACTCTGACCGAAGTACGACAGTTTCTCGTGTTGGCTGGCTATTATCGACGGTTCATTGAAGGGTTTTCAAAGATTGCTCAACCTCTCACTGCGTTAACTCATAAGGGCACTACGTATAATTGGGGTGACAAACAAGAATCCGCATTCCAGATTCTGAAGCAGAAGCTCTGTACGGCACCGATTCTATCCCTTCCTGAGGGGACAGATGATTTTGTAGTTTATTGTGATGCATCTATTCAAGGCCTCGGTTGTGTACTAATGCAACTCCAGAAGGTGATTGCTTATGCTTCCCGACAATTAAAAGTCCACGAGAAAAACTACACGACACATGACCTAGAGCTGGGAGCAGTCGTGTTTGCACTCGAGATATGGAGACACTACTTGTACAGTACCAAGTGCACCATTTACACCGATCATAAGAGTCTCCAGCACATCTTTGAACAGAATGAGCTGAATATGAGACAACATCGTTGGGTCGAGTTGTTGAACGACTACGGTTGTGCGATAAAGTATCATCCGTGCAAGGCCAATGTAGTAGTAGATGCCTTAAGTCGGAAGGAGACACCTAAGCCAAAACGAGTTCGAGCATTACAACTCACCATTCACACCGGTTTACCCGATCAGGTCCGCAATGCTCAACTTGAGGCGTTAAAAGACGAGAACCTGAAAGCCGAATCGCTACAAGGCACGGAGAAGCAACTGGAAACCAAGCCTGACGGAATCCGCTACTTCATGGACCGAACATGGGTTCCCTTGTATGGAGACCTACGAGAGCTAGTAATGGACGAAGCTCACAAATCGTGGTACTCTATCCACCCAGGCTCAGACAAGATGTACCACGATCTGAAGATTCTTTACTGGTGGCCAAACATGAAAGCCAATATCGCCACCTATGTAAGCAGATGTTTAACCTGTTCTAAGGTTAAGGTGGAGTATCAACGACCATCTGGATTATTTCAACAACCGAAGATTCCAGTATGGAAGTAGGAACAGATATCAATGGATTTCACCACAAAACTGCCTAGAACTCCCAGCGGATGCGATACCATTTGGGTGATTGTGGATCGCCTGACGAAGTCTGCACATTTCCTGGCAATCCGGGAGACTGACCGCATGGAAATGTTAACTTGTATCTACCTAAGGGAAATAGTCTCTCGGCACGGTGTGTCGATTTCCATTATCTCTGATTGTGACGCTCGATTCACTTCACACTTCTGGCAATCTTTACAACGAGCATTGGGAACGCAGTTGGATATGAGCACCGCGTATCACCCTCAAACCGATCGCAAGAGTGAGCGTACAATCCAGACCTTGGAGGACATGTTGCGTGCCTGCATGATAGATTTCGGTAGCAGTTGGGAAACTCACTTACCGTTAGTTGAGTTTTCATACAATAATAGCTATCACACGTCGATCAAAGCTGCTCCATTTGAGGCACTGTATGGGCGTAAGTGTCGATCACCTATTTGTTGGGCGGAAGTTGGATAAAGTCAACTTACCAGTCCTGAACTCGTGCACGAGACAACTGAGAAGATCGTGCAAATCCGTAACTGCATGGCAGCAGCACGTGACCAACAAAAAAGTTACGCCGATAAGCGTCGTAAGCCATTGGAGTTTCAGATTGGTGACAAAGTGCTTTTGAAAGTGTCACCTAGGAAGGGCGTGATTCGTTTCGGGAAACGTGGAAAATTAAACCCTAGGTATGTGGGACTGTTTGAGATTGTCAAATGGGTCGGCCCCGTAGCCTATCAACTGAACCTACCCGAAGAACTCAAGGGAGTACACAATGTGTTCCATGTTTCAAACCTGAGGAAATGCCTTACAGATGAGACTCTCGTCATTCCGTTAGAAGAGATACACGTGGATGAACAACTGCATTTCGTTGAAGAACCAGTGGAGATTATGGATCGAGAAGTCAAAACCCTAAAGCGCAGCAAGATCCCCATTGTGCGCATTAGATGGAACTCAAAGCATGGACCAGAGTTTACCTGGGAACGCGAGGATCAGATGAAGAAGAAGTACCCACAACTGTTCCAGAACCAGGCATCTACTTCTTGAGATAAGCAAAAACTCTACTCAGCATACGTTGTAGATCGTTGAGCCTCGTATTCCCCGTTGAACCTTGTAACATGATGTTCTAATTTTCGGGACGAAAATTCCTTCGACAAGGGGATAATGTGAGACACCGTAATTTCAGGTCAACACCATTACGACTTTTGACGTTATCATTGTTTACATTGTTACCACCTAAAACGTTTACAAGCATCGCCACGGTCATCGTTAAACATATTATGTTATATAATACTAACATCACGAATGACCCCATTTTAAGGACGCCAAAATAATATTCGTAGAGAATTCAGATAAACGGGATTATTTAAGGAATCCTCTTAATTAAATATAACTCGCCCATTTGCGTCGTTATCAACCGAAACAAATTCGGGAACTCGTGGACTAAGTGCGAGGGCCAAAGGTGACAAATTGCTAAAGTAGAGCTGGGTATATAAACCCCTTACCAGCCCTAGCTTTCATTCTACACCCTTTTTCTTCTACACTCTTCCTCTTCTTCTCCATTTCTTCAACTTAGCACCAAAATCACCTCGCTTAAGCTCATTTTTCATCGGTTAGACCACGCAACAGCTGAGTAATCACGTTTTCAGCAGGTAGGCGACCTTGGTCGTCCATTTTATTGCTCATTCACTTCTGCGAATTTGGGGTTTCGGGTGTTCGGGTTCAACCCGAATGCATGTGGTCGTGTGGGTGCGTGTGATATCCATCTGCTTGTGCATTTTACTTAGACATGTTAGGAAAGTGTTTCTGGAAGTCCTGGATGTGTAAAACCTGTGCACGGAACAGCCGAAGGCTGTTCAGCCCCTCCAGCAGTCGCGATCTGCTGCAGTTCGTGACTGGGTCTGTCATGCGACTGAGTCGTGTGACTGAGTCGTGCGACTGGGCGTGTCATGCGACTGGGTTCATGCGTCTGAGTTCATGCGTCTTAGTTTATCGTGCGACTGAGTGGTGCGACTGGGATGAGTCGTGCGACTGAGTCCATGCGTATGTGCGTGTCGCGCGATTGAATGCATGCGAGTGAGTATTGCATGCGATTTAGTCAATGCGGATGAATGTGTGCGACTGTGTGTATCGCACGACTGAAGGTCCAATCGCACGGATAAAGGTTTAATCGTACGAATGAAGATGATTCGTACGAATGAAGGTTAAATTGTGTGAATGGCTGTTGAGTCGTGCGAATGGGTGTCGTGTGGTACGACTGAATGCTGAGTCGCACGAATGAGGGTTCAATCGTACGAGTGAAGCTGATTCGTACGATTGAAGGCCCATTTGTGCGGATGGAGTGTCCAGTCAAGCGTCTAGTCTTGTCATGCGATTGGAGTCATTGTGAGTGAGTCCTCCTTCTGCGCGGTGTGCCTATCGGGTGAAGATAAGGTAACATAAATAAAGTATCATTTATTGACCACAAAGGTTAAAGTCAACGCTATCAACAAGCACATACTATCAATAAAGTGTCATTGATTGACCTCAAAGATTAAAGTCAACACTATCAACAGGCACATACTATTTCCAATTAAATTAACCTAACATTTTGCAAATAATGACAATCCATTTGGGACTACTCTTAATACTGGAGTCCACATAAGGTCTGAAATGTGTATGCTTGCTTATGTGTGTCACCCACGACCGAACCAATACGACCCGACCCGACTAAACATTTCTATTAACACTAGACACAACATTAATGCTTAACATAACTGTCAATAGGTCATTGACTATTCATTGTGAACAACATTTGGGAGGCTTCCATCCTACATACTACATCATCTGTGAGTCTTCACGGCCCCTATTTTTTCTTTCTTTCCTTTTTGGGGGACAAAAAATGCAAACATTTTTCAAGAATAGTTTTAGTATTATTGATATCGCCTGTTACGTTAGTGCAAACATACATAACAGTCCTGACATTCTCGAACCATTAGTAACATGTAGCGAGGAAATTCTGAGTAGTACTACTGGGTCAGACAAACCCCGCCCGGGCTAGTCGCACTAGCTTGATTGGAGGTCAAACAGGCGTATTATTGACCTAACATTTGTCACTGTCTGGTGAGACGTGACGGGGAAACAACAAACATATAGGACATGCATACAGTCAGCTTCGGTTCGAAACACTAAGTAACTTGACTATAGGCTAGCTACCTATCGATATGCTTTAATTACTTTACCATTTGAACAGTTACCAACATTTTATTTGCGATAAAACCTGTGAACTCACCAACTTTATGTTGACACACTTTAGCATGTTTTCTCAGGTCACAGGAACGCATAAGCTCACGATGCACGCTCCAGGAACGCACTCA
>BJCO01812997.1:0-11770 GCA_018326465.1 Flaveria floridana
AGGTGACCCGGGTCGAACCCGGGACCTCCCGGTTGTTATAAGGCGCGGGGACCAGTGAACCATGGTCTCATCCGCGAATAAATCTCGTTTAAATTTATTTTAAACATAACCCCCAATCAAAATCCCCAATTATCCGATTCGAGCCCTAGAATCAATTGAGTTCAAATTGATCCCAATTCGAGTTTGTTAATCCAATTAACATTAGGGCTTTTGTTTCCCACTGTAAACCGAACATGTAGGTGTATTCAATTACCTAAATGGTATTCGATTTGGTGATGAACCTGTTGAAGAACAGGTCGCGACTCACGTGCTAATCGATGGATGATCAAATGGACATGATAATCGAATTAATTTGATGTGCAGCTTCGTATGTTGATAGGAAACAATAAACCTATGTTAAGTGTGTTCAAGATCGATCGTAGGTGGGTGTTTGGTTGAGTTGCAGGTTCGCGGGTTCGGGTGTACTCGAATGGTTTGGTTCTGCTTGTTTCGAATGAACTTGAACCCAGAGGAGAGTTATTTATGATTCCTAGATCGTTAATGCGTAATTACTTTTGAGTATTATAGTCGATAGTGGCCGGATTTCTCGGATTTTTGGCCGACAAAGGCGATGGTGGTCGACGGTATTGGGGGGGGGTGTGGGGTTGGTTAGTTTTAGTTAATTACAGAATAGGTTCCTGAGGTTTAGTTATGTTCATTTAAGGTTTAAAAGTTTAGAATTTAAGTTTTAAAAATAACATTTAACCCCCCTGAAATTTTAATTTAAAGTTATTATCCATAATTTTATTATTATCATTATTATTATTATTATTATTATTATTGTTATTATTATTATTAATTATCATTATTATTATTAAGTATTATTATTATCATTATTATTATTATTTTTATATATAAAAATATATATAAAAAAAATCGTGGTAAAAAAAAAATACGAAATGTTACAATTCCTATATGTTCTGTATATCCAATATGTAACACTTCCCACAGTGAGCCCTGGGAGGCGGGTGTTACAGTTGTTGTATTGATAGTGGTGCAAGTGTGGAGAGAGAGGAAGAGATATCAGAAAATTGGCTATTTAGTGGATCTATGGTGGCTCTACGTTGGTTAGGTCTACAGTGGTGGATCTGCGGCGGCTCTACGTTGGTTGCGGTGGTGGTGGGTGACTATGGTTACGCTGGTTAGAGATGGGTGCTGGTGGTGGTTGGACATTGCAAGAGAGAGAGAGAGAGAGAGAGAGTATATGCGTGTGTGTATTTTGTTAATGGACTTCAAAAAAAATTGAATGTATTTCAATTTTAGGTGAAATACAGCTAATATTAATGAAAGAATAATTTATATATCTAAATAATCTCACTATGTTTAAAATGGGAATGAAAATATCATGAAAATATCTAACTAATTACTAAATATAAGATTGAAATTAAGTAATTTATTTAAAATTTGATATATAATTGGTTAGATCTGTGTTTTTCTTAAAAAAACTTGTGTTTCTATTTTTATTTCTTTTTGTTTAATAATATCTAAGCGTTTAAAAGGTTTCATAAGAAACGTTAACTCTTTCATTATTTAATAGTATTTTTTTACCCGTGTTGAGTCGAGGATTACAGATTCAAAAAGAACATCTCAAACCCAAAAGAGACCCATAGCAACGAACGGTCTCAATATCTAGTTTGTATTATTAGCATTGGTAGTGACATGTTCTTGTTAAAAGATAAACACATATCAAGTTTATTAGACTTGGCATGAAATTGTTATTTAAGCCAAAAGAACCCACCATTCATTAGGGAGGTACGTTGTGTTCCCGAGTTCACTTAAGAAGATAAAAGAAATGAAATTGTTTTCTTTTCTTTCTCTTCTTTTTTCTTTTTTTTTCTTTTTTACTTTTAGCGTCATTTAATTTGAAAGAATTGATTTTGGCCTCTAATTTCTCGTCTTTTCTCTAATTTTCTTTCCTAAATGAACTTGGGAACATAACTTCTTTACTTTTATTTCACTTTCTATCAATTAAAAATCTCTACATGGAACACAACTATTTTTTTTTATTTCATTCCGCTTTCCTTCTCTTCACTTTTTATTCTCTTTACTTTTTAAATAAACTCGAGAACACATCGTAATTGCAATATCTCTAAGATTCTAATCTCAAGTCACCAACTTATTTTGATAATATCCTCTTTAGAAAAATCTACAAAACATTCTATATAACTCATTCAGAAGTGTTGTTGGGTTTCCCCATTTATTATTATTATTATTTTTCGCTTTTTACGGGATTTGTAATGTTTAAATATTTATATTTCAGATACCAAGTGCTAAAATAGGGTAAAGTAGGGGTGTTTAAAAATATCCGAATCCAAAACCGAATCTGAAATATTTGAAAATCTGAAATTCGGATATCTTTTGGTGGGTTCTTATTTAATAATATTCTTATATTTTTTTAATTATTTTTTTGGAACAATTATTACACAATGTGCGGGTAAAAAATATCAGATTCGCATATCGTAACAATTGTTTCATCCTCAATTGTTTGTCACTTTCGATGTGTTTTTATATCCTACATTTTGGTTTCTATAACCAAACATATTCAATTTCATACGCTTCTCTTAAGTATTTAACCACGTCAATGTCAGAGTCGTAACAAGGTTCGTGGCAACGTTTTGACGTTGATTGTGAGCGCTTTGCAAACTTGCCCTTTACCACTTATTTTATGTTCTTAACCACATTAGTATCACTGGGATAGTTCGCGTATTGATTTCGTAGATGCTTCACAATTCGCCATTGTCCGTGCTACCTTCATGTGATGAAATGCGCAAACACATCGCAATCTGCGAGAAGTTTTGCTTGTTTAAGGTGAAATAGCAAACAATGATTAAAGTAAGTTTTGAGAGAGGAATGTGATTAATTTTGTTTTTAATAAGTATTGCATAAATATCAAACAAATATAATTGAGTGCTAAGCTTATATAAATTATAAGAACTAATGACTGAGCCAAAAGGGCGAGCTAACGTGCGTAACCGAGCTAATTAAGCCATGAATAGCTCGAGTTAAACCCGATTCATTTACAAACGAGCAGGTTTTGAATGAGTTTTTGGAGCAAGATTCAAGTCATGAGTTATTTGAAATATCATATTTAAAAGTATACGCGTACTAATTATTATATAAGTTGAATAAGCTTATTGGAAAGTTAGACATTCTTACCGGACCACCTCAAGGCAAACATTAAGAATATAAATGAGTTATTAACTTGACCTATAATCTTGCTGCCGATGGTTGTCACTCAATGACAATGTTTAATAAAATAGCTTAAATGATTTGTTCAAGTTTATATGGTCGATTTTAAGTTTCAAACCATCAAAAATTAATAAAACTGCAGCCCAAACCATATAAATATCATTATTTAGCCACAAGAATATCCCATCGGTGGATTATAATTTTTAGTTAACAAATAAGCATTTAGGAAATTAATAATTTAGTGACTTCTTAAAAGGTATATATAAAAGAACTTAATTTAACTTCTGAAAATAATTAAAAAAAGAGTTCGGGATTTTAACCCTTGGGTTAACATGAGGGCAAGGAGACATGCGCTTGTGCATGAACTCATGAAGCATCCCTTGTTTTATTTCCTATTTTGTTTTCTGTATTCAATTTGTTTTACACGGTACAAATGTACTAGGTTAATTGGTTTTAAATCAATATATTAAAACTTTGACATTTTCTAAAATAAAAATGTAGCTTTAGTAAACTCGTACATGGTTTGAATATGTTAAATATTAGACACAATGAAAATTTATTAATTATCAAACGATATTCTAAGATAAAGATCTGAGTAATAAAACAATGATATCAAACTTTTAAAATTTTCTTTTTCATTTTTTTTATATTTTCAAAAAAAATATTAAGCGTCTTATTTTAAATAAACCGTTTTAAAAATTTTCATTTTAATAATTTTTTTATTATAACTCTCAATTTTAGTTACTTTTGGTTTATAAAAAAATTTCCTTTTTAAAACATCAATTTTAAAATATATCATATTTAATTTTTTTTTGATGTTTTTAAAAAATTCTAATTTTATAAAAAAATATTTCTTTAGAAATAACATTAATATAAAAATCTATTACTTGATTTTCTTAAAAATTATTTTAATCTAAAAAAGAGGTAAATAATATAATTAGTAATTAAAGTAATTATTTAATATGAAATAGAGACCGGAAAATTTTGGTGAGCAGGAATATGATGTTGTCACGTGTTGTCTTAGTTACACTTTTATTACCAATATATATATAAGGTAAAGTTTCTTTGTTAACCCTTGGGTATTGTGATAAACCGTTAATTCTAATGTAACGGACACTTACACTATAATTATAACATATAAATAACTTTTATACCACGTTACATCATAGATGTAACGATTTTTCCCCTATTTTCAAAATTTCTATTCCTTTTTAAAAAACTTCACCTTTTAAAAAAAATTCTTAACTATTTTTTATGATTTTATTTTCTATAATATATTTAAATTCGAATATAGTCTTGCTTTTTTTCAAACTAGAACCTTTAATCACTTTTTTAAAAGCCTTTGATCTTACCAAGCACACTAAGTCCACTTTTCTTATCTATTATAAAACAGAATGTATATATCTTAAAAACCAAAGTCGGGTGGCACACTGGCTACCGACCTTAGTTTTTAAAGTATAGTAATTTTTAGTCACTAGTTTATCAGTGTAACTCAAACATGAATAAATATATGATATCTGTCTAGTTATATTCATCCTAACCCGACAATCCATCAAATATTAGTGTGTCGACCCGACCCGATGAATTTGAACATACAAACCCATTTTATATTGGAATTTGTTGAGTAGACGGCAAGGAATTGTCCTTTTGTTGAAACTTCAAGCCGTTTTATGGCCGGTTGATGTCATCATTTGTTATTTAAAAATAAAGTTGACTAAACATACCTTCAAGTCCTTCAACTTTTCTTCATATGCATGTTAGAACCCAAATATTAAGTAGTCATGACTAGGTCCTTTCCTTCATGTCCCAGGGTGGACGTATCACGTATGTGCGATTGAGGGCCGCTACCCCTCAACTTGTTACGAGTAGTGTACATATTAATTATTTGTATGCATTGTAAGTTGTATCATGTGTTTTATGAGATGTACTCACTTTTTTTTAATCTTTAAACTTTTTTATTTTAATCACACACCTTTACATGTTTTATAATTTAGCCTCAATATTTTTTTTACTTTCAACTTTGGTCATCTATACTTTTTAAATTTTATAAAATTTTCGCTATACGTTTCCGTCTAAATTTTACGAGTTAACACACCGCAACGTGCGTGTATGGTTCAACATTTTTTCACTTATTTTTCTCAATTTAACGGTTACTTTATAAAGCTCTGGTCCTGGATCAATTTACTTATTGTTTTATTTTTTGTTTGCATAAGTGTATGATTCAATGTTTTTACATCTACTTTTCATTTGATTTATTTATTTTTTATTGGTTTCTTCAGTGTTGGTGGTCACTGGCGGTGGCGTGCCATTAATGTTACTTGCATGGTTTTTATGTCTCCAGTTGCAATACGAGTGAGCTTAATACTAGTATATAACATAACAAAACAATATCTTTTTTTCAATGGTCATACACATTTTTATTTATTCTTCTATGCAAAAAAGGAAAAAGAAGAAAGAAAATGAAATAATTGATGTTTTTATTGTTTCTTGTTTCTGTTGTTTCTTGTTTAAAAACTTTGACAATTTGTATCGAATCCTTAGAAATGTTGTTAGAATGATAAGATTATAACTCATATTCAAACTTCTATAAAAATTTATTAAAACTCAATTTTAAAAGTAAATATAATAAAATAAAAATAGATGACGTAAAAAGTATATGATTATACATTAATACTCTTATATGGTTATTTGTTTATCACGGACATTTTATGTTTGATTTAATTATTCTAGTTATTGTTTAAACTCAAAATTTAGAGAACATGAATCGTTTTGTTGTTAAAAGAAAACATCAAAAGATATATAAAAACGTGTACGCGACACTATAAAATGTAAGTTTTATTTATTTTTTTTGGTATTGTGTTTTTGTTAACAATTCATTGCAATTTAATTACGTCTATTCCGACACGATCCGACTCAACTCAATCGAACAACCCAAAATTTTTATATTGTTTCGTCAGAAGCTAATTATAAAAATAGTGATCCAGTAGGAAATAATTAATGGTTCGTCACTTGCATGACAAAAAATTTTTACGTTACTCCCAAACTTGTCTTCTACCTCCGCCATTTTTCATGTAAATTGTGACTATTGTAAAGTAGTACCATGGCATCTACATAGGCTTGAGTAGTATTTACGTGCACCAAGATTTAAAATAATAGTTACTAACTGAGTTTAAAACTCAAATGCAACAATTTATAATTGAATTTTAGGTTTGGGTTATTTCTACTTCAAAGCGTAACTACATTTGTTAAAAATCTTATCTTCTAGAAGTTACATTCGATTGCACTGTTGATTTGTGCTTCAAACTTTGAAAGGTCCTAAATGTTTTCTTTATTATTTATTATGTGATGTACAATAATCATGAATTAAAGGATGACTAACGAATGCTATGTGTGAGATTAAGTTTTAAAAGGACTTAAGGAGCCAAAGGAACAAAGTAGGACATGCATAAAAGGAGGGTAGAAACCTTAAATTAGTTCTTCATATTTCCACTATTTTTGGCTAGTTGAGAGACGACCCGACTCACCAGTTTTCAAGAAAACATG
This sequence comes from Flaveria floridana, assembly GCA_018326465.1. Classification (NCBI taxonomy): domain Eukaryota; kingdom Viridiplantae; phylum Streptophyta; class Magnoliopsida; order Asterales; family Asteraceae; genus Flaveria; species Flaveria floridana. The sequence continues at coordinate 6,772 of BJCO01812997.1, forward strand.
AAATGTTAAAAACGATTAACATTATAGTCGTAATCATCACCAATATTATAGTCCTACATGACTATAGACCACAAGGAATCATTCTTAAGGTAAATAATTGAGGAAGTCTTTGTCTTTAGGGTTCTAGGAATCTAGGTTAAAATTTGATGTCAATAAAGAGAAAACCAACATTTTTTTAATTTTCATGAACTAATTGGGTAACCTTGGTTCTCACTGATATTGAACAATCACGATTTCTAGATGGTTGTGTTGGTTAGATTAGAATCATAAAAGAACAGAGTTTTAAAGACCTCATCATTGTCATGAACCCCCTAGTCCTGACCATGACGGGAAAAATTCTAGAAATGGGAAATAATGTTGCTTACAAGCATGAGAAGGGCACGACAACCTAAAACCATAGTGCACCGCACATGATATCACACATGACACTCTTGGTCAAAACCGTGTGTATAGGTAGTTTCAAGTTATGATTGTATCTGAAGGTGTCTTATGCATACGTAAGTATATGTATTTCTTACGAGGACTCATAAGCTACTTAAAGCTAATTACTGCTGCTTATATGCGCCTTCAACATACCAATGTGGTGGGCATCCCCCTCTATGTTCCTAAACACACATATAACCTATATTTAGCATGTCAACAACCAGACTATCCCATGAGGTTTAAAAACAATGCCAACGAGTAAAACAACAAACTATGATACAAAAGGTGTCAAACCATTTATGCTTGCTTAACTTATTAACCTAACACTCCTTTGTAACTCATGTGATTATTCTTTTTTATCGCATTTACTTTAAGGTTTAAAAGCATATTTCCTCCTTTAAAAATCTTTAATGACATAAAATGCATATATCCCCTTACAAAACCTCATAATTGGCAAATTTATCCATTTTCATTAAAAATAGTTTACGTAGTGACTAATTTGCCTTTATTTTTACTAAAACTTCATAATTGGCAAATTTCCCCTACAAACCTTATAATTGACAAATGAATTAAAAGCATATTTCCCCCCTCTAAAACTCTTTAATGGCATATATATCCATGTGTAAGTGTTTATTAATTTTTTTTGGAAGGGTAATATTGTCATAATAATAAATTGGGTATATATGCGATTAAAGTTTTTGCTTGGGTATATATACATTTAAGAAATATTTACAATGATATATATATATAATTGATCCTTACTTTAAAGTTTATATATGTATCCAAAAACCAAAACTCTAAGTTCAATCTGTCTATTTCCCAAACTTGAAGGACCTTTATTACAAATCAACCCAATAGTACAAATACAAAGAATTCAACACACAGATGGTGTCGACACCATCTTCTCCACCCTCGTTAAATTCCTTCAACCTGTTCCTTTCAAAATCCACCGAAACCCTACCATTTAGTGAAACAATGTCGACATATTATTCTTATTACACCCAACAAACAATCATGCGTCCATAAATTGGATTCTTGATGAGCAACTAAACATGGGTGTGTGTTCGATCATAATCTTGTGTACACAATCGATCAGTATCGATCAAATCCTCACAAGATTCTGTTAATCGTTGAATTATTCAAAACCCTTGTGTTAAATCTCGTAATTTGTGATTTGCATCATGTGGGTGCTTGAGGTCTCTATCGTTCTTGAATCTTGATTGTGCATTTGTTTGATTGATTTTGTTGTAACTGAGTTGTGAGTTTGACACCATTGTTGAAATGTGTTGCAGGATGTTTGTGGTTTGTTGAATTTGGAGAAATTTAAAGGGAATGTGTGGATTTCTTCAGGTAATTTGTAATCCCTTTTGGAGTTGTGATGAAACTCTTTGTGGCCTGGGTTTGATTTGAATGTGAGAATTGGTTAGAATTTGATCAGTTTGGTGATGCAATTTGCTGCAAAAAGTATGAATATTTGAGTCAGCTTTTGCTTAAAAGATGGTGATGCAAAAAGTATGAATATTTGACTCAGTTTTTGCTTAAAAGATGGTGTAATGATCAGTTGATCACTGCAAAAACTTCATAGTTAGGTTTATTTTGTAAGTAGCTTATGTTTAATGACATGTTCTTTGGTACTTGTAATCAATGGCTAAATGTTTATGCACTAATTTTCAGCAACAGTTTTTCAAAGTCTTTATGAATTATTGAACATATGAAGAAAAATCATATTGTTCACACATTGTGTGTCAATGGTTATTTATATGAATTTTCATGAGTTTGTTTTGAATGTTGAATTTAAGAAAACATTATGATTACAAATGTAGCTTTTTTTGTTTTAAAATTATGGTTTTTTAGGTTGCTAACTGGATAGTGATTCACTTCTGACAAATGAACGATGGTTTCCACGTTAGCAACCCTTGAAACCATCGTTTGAAAACTAAAAAAGCTATATCTGTAATCAATATCTGTTTAAAGACAATATTTTTTCTTTAGGTTCTTCACCTTGTATCCGGATCATATGAAAAGAAAATATATTTCTTAACAAGTTGTGCGCATATTGGTTGTTCTTCGCTATGCTTCTAATTGGTATAACCTTTGCATAAGTTTATTGCAGCAATCATTCAAATTGTGTATTAGTTGTAGACTTGTAGCATATGAAAGCTATGATTTTTAACATGCAATTTGAATATCATGTTTAACTCCCACTGCATAAGTTTATTAGTATCAATCATTCAAATATAGCCCAAACCCCACTAATAGCTCTGCTATGAGTGAGATTAAAATACATTTGTCTAAAATCATTCAACTATCTGATATTTGCTTACATATTGTTTAACTTTCAAGATTTGATCCCAAAAAGGATCCCTTTTCAGGAACTTTTCTGAATCAATGTCAGCAACTAATTGCACTGACTCACCTGAGTTAGACCCATGTCGCGATGAAAACACCGCTCTCATCCTTAAGTTTGTGGCCATCGCCACCATTCTTCTCACTGGAATCCTTGGTATCACCATCCCATTAGTCAGCAAAAACTATGGCATCTTCAGAACAGACTCCAATCTCTTTTTTTCAACCAAAGCCTTTGGTGCTGGTGTCATTTTAGCCACCGGATTCGTGCACATGCTACCAGATGCAACAGAGGCGTTAACGAACACTTGCCTCCCCGAAACCCCTTGGTCCCTTTTTCCTTTTTCAGGCTTTATTGCTATGATGGCTGCTTTGACCACACTGCTTGTTGACTTTATCAGTACTAATTATTATGAGAGTAAACAGATGAAGCAAATGCATGATGTAAAAGATGATATGGTTGATTCTGGTTCAGAATCTTTGACAGTTCCTTTGGTGGTGAATGAGAATGAGGTGTTTGGGGAAGAAGATGGTGGTGGGATTCACATTGTGGGCATGCATGCTCATGCTGCACATCATAGTCATAGTCATAAAGAAGCAGCCGAGCAGTCGGAAAGACACTCACATATGCACTCACATGGTTTAAGCGATGATGACGAGGGCGATGCTCGGCATGTTGTTGTTTCACAGGTAGTATATATGATCATATTATTTTAGTAACTAATCATTTCTAAAGATTTTTGAATTAGTGATGGATAACTGTAACTACAAATCCAGACTTTATCCTGAAAATGAATGATATTTAAAAACTGATGTGACATGACGAGACAAAATGATCTTCTTTTCATCAATCTTTTTTCATATTCATGGAAAAAGGATCATTTCTTTGTAAAGAAAAACAAAGTATAGTTACTCTGAATGCCAAAAGCTTATGGCAAATTATTTATCATAATTCATAACTTAACTCCACATTTTATAGGTGTTGGAACTCGGAATAGTATCGCATTCGATCTTGATCGGACTTTCACTAGGCGTTTCACAAAGCCCGTGTACCATCAGACCCCTGCTCGGTGCATTATCCTTCCATCAATTTTTTGAAGGTTTTGCACTAGGTGCGTGCATCTCTCAAGCAAAGCTCGGGGCCCTACACTCAACTATAATGGCATGTTTTTTTGCTGTCACGACCCCTTTAGGGGTCGGTATAGGCACGATCATCTGCTCATTTTACAACCCGAACAGCCCCCGAGCGTTGGTTATTGAAGGGATACTTGATGCTATATCAGCTGGGATTTTGATATATATGGCTTTGGTTGACCTCATTGCTGCTGATTTCATGAGCAAGAAGATGAGATGCAATGGAAGACTTCAAGTTGTATCTTATATTGCATTGTTTCTTGGGGCTGGATTGATGTCTCTTCTTGCTATTTGGTCATGATAAAGAGCATGGTAAACGTGTATCACGTGTTGTGTAATGTTATGTTATGTTATGAAAGTGAGTTAAAGTTTCAGTTTTGTTTTATTCATTAATCTTTTTGTTATGTCAAATTATCATGTAAGAGTGAAATTATGAGCTTTTAGAGTCTATTTGGCTTACTTAATATGTAACATGTGAAAACAAATAATTTATACAATATGCTAGGTTGACCTGGAACATGTGAAAACAAATAATTTATACCATGTGCTAGGTTGACTTGCAAACAAAATTCTGTCATAAACATTGTATGTTAGACAATTATTTTCACTTTTTAGTTCTTTATAACATCATTTAGAATTTTTTTATGATAAATCACGAAACCCTGTAGGTGGAAGTCTAACCTTGTGTATAATGGTTATTATAGGAAATCTTCCTTTATATTAATTCTTAGTTGATGACTTATATTTATACTAAACTAGGTTAGAACCCATGTATTACATGGGTGGAATAAATTTAACTTTTTAAAATCATTATATTTATAATAGATATTATCAACCATTAAAGTTAAGAAATAATAAATATTTAAAAATTATAAATGACACATAATTAAGATTAAGATTTAAAATTATATTTTAATATATGATAGAATTTAGATATTATAATTTAGTAAATGTTAATAAAATATTTGCATAAAAAACTTACATTCTAGATATATAATTGTTTAGCTTATTTACTTAAAATCCTTATCAATTAATATCTTAAAAATTACTTACGAGTAATTAAATCATTCAAACAAAATCATATAAATGATTTTAG
>BJCO01813001.1:0-10869 GCA_018326465.1 Flaveria floridana
GGTGACGGCCCCGGTGACGGCCCCGGTGACGGCCCCGGTGACGGCGCCGGTGAGGGCCCCGGTGACGGGCCGGTGACGGCCCCGGTGACGGCGCCGGTGTAACACGTGGTTATTTTTAAAGATATGAAGAAAAAAATAAAGGTAAAGGAAAAGAAAGAAAAGTTATGAAACCCAAGTTGAAGGACTAAAAGTGTCCAAAAGGACAAAAGGTTTGAAAGTTGGTAAATAAAGTAACATGGCCGCCCATGTTGCTTATTGACATCAAACAATCGGATTTTTAGAGAGAGAAACAACAGAGAATTCTCGGAGGTTGTAGAAGAAAAAGGAAAGTTTGAAGTTTTTGGTAAGAATTCTCAGTTTTATGATGTTTTAGATGTTTCTAGTCTCGGTTATGTGCCTATAAATGTGATTGTGTGTTCGTGTTGTATATGTGTGTGGGTTTTAGGTGCTAGAAAGTTGAAACGTCTGTGAAGCTCAAAGAAGGGTTCAAACCCGAAAAAAAACTAAGGTGAGTTCTAGAATCCACCTTTAACATGTTTTTAACTACTTTGGGGCTGGAAAATGCATGTGTATATGTTTTTATAAAAATAAGTTTCTACCCGTATGTGTGTGTGAATGTGTATGTGGGTGTGTGTGAATGTGTATGTGGGTGGGTGTATGTTTTGGGTGTAAATGATGTGATGATTATGATTAAGAACGTGTTATGATGCTTAGAATGATTACACTTTGCATAGAATCTGATTTGGGATGAATTGGGGTTGATTTATGTTGTTTAAGTGCAAAGGTGATGCCCAACCGTCTAAACAGTGAACCATGTGTCCAACGGTTAGATTTTCTAAGTATGCCTAAACCCCCAGAAACCCAGACCCCTGAATAGTGCACATGGGTCTAAACAGGCCCATGCGTATAAGTAGAAAATGGCTAAGTGTAGACCCAAACGTCTTAATAGGGCCAATGCCCCGAAACAGACCCATGCGTCTATGTAAAAAAAGAGCTAAGTTAAGTCCAGACGTCTGCATAGTGGCAAAACATCTGAACAGGGCAGAAGCACCCAAATAGATCCCATGCGTCTAGACCCTTAGAAATAATTTCTGAAATTTCAGGAAAAACAGGAAGTCTAGGGTTTTGACTAAGTTGACTTATGGGCAATGATTACCCATTATAAGCATAATTATGAAATGTCTTAGGGATATAAAATGTATGAATGATGTACAGTACGTATGATGTGTTATCTTTTAATAATGATTGAACGTAATTACATTATATTGTGAAATACGTTATATATTATGTTATTACTTTACGTAGTATGACGAATGAATAAATGAACTTAAAGAATAACGTAACGAAATGAAAGATAGCAACGATGAAAAGTGAAACGTAATGAACAAACGAATGGCTTGCAAGCAAATGAAAGAAGGTGCACGACCATGTTGTCGCTAGCTCAACTGTGATGCGGGTTAGCCACCCCAAAGGATGCACACAGGGTCAATCTTTGAGATTGACAAGGCCCTTTGGTATGCCCTAGGTGATTGGATCAGCTTCATGCACAATGTTCGTGGTTTAATTACCACATGTCCAACATCAGCTTCGTGCACAATGTTCAGGGTAGGACCAAACGGTTTGTATGAACGGGAGAGATAACTTGCCCTAGGTGACTGGATCATCTTCGTCCACAATGTTCGTGGTTTAATTACCAGAGGTCTAGCATCAGCTTCGTGCACAATGTTCGGGGTATTGTTCATCAATCCCTATGAAAGTAAAAGAATGACGTAATGTACTAAAGAAAGAAACAAAGTAAACAAGTATGAATGTAAAAGAATGATAATGAGTACGTTACGAAAGAATGAGAATAAAGATAAGAGAATGATAACGAAAAGCATGAAATGAAAGCATGCTATGAACATGATGATGAATGATGAATGTTAATGAAAGTAAAAGTAATATTCTCTATCTGTACGTATGATGCATGACCACGTATGAAAGTAAAGAGAGATGATATTTAAAGTAAATTATTTTATTTAGAAAACTAGAACTCACTCAGTAATGCTGACTTTTATGTGTTTTCTAGTTGGTAGGTAATAGTTGCTGAGTATGGCACGGGGCAGTTACTTGGCATTTTTGAGATGACATCCATTAGTATAATAATGACATTTTTGTGATGTAATGCAATTATAGTATTTTGAAATTGTTAAACTTATTGTATTACTTTGCAAAATTTATCATTATTATATAAGAAATGGTTTTAATTAATTTCTGTTGTATCGTTTTAAATAAATTGTATGTTTTATGTGCGATTAATGACCAACTTTGAGGCACCCGGGAACGGGGCCTTACAAGTTGGTATCAGAGCCAAAGTTTAAGTGAAATGGGTAAATATTTTCAAAAGAAACCTAAACTTAAACTGAGAATGGGACAAAGGGAAGGGATGTTAGTCCCAGTAGCTACGTGCCATCAGGTGTTTTCCTTAATGTTAACCGGTATTATGTGCGCATGTTATTTGATCTGTTTGCCCTTAGCAGATTTAGATACTGATGTAGTCAGGATAGGAAATTCTTGGGGTGTGAAAAGTAATGTAAATGGCTAATCACAACCAGCCACTGTAATTAAGGACTTACTATAGTTGGTATAAACTGAGCTATTACCTTGAATGATCGTGTTAGTATTTGAATCTTATAGCGATTAGGAATGGCTGGAGGTAGATCTTCTAAGGCTTCACGAGGCGGAGCACATGGTGGACGTGGTGCTGAACCGCGGGCCATAAGAGGAAGGCCCAGGGTTGAGAAGGTAACCCACGAGGAGCCTGAGACCCATCATCCGGAGGGTGGTGATGAGAGTGCTAACTTGAGAGCCTCGGTGAAGGAGGCCGTGATGGAGGAGGTTCATCAGGTCATGCAGGCAATACTGCCATCTGTAGTGACCAGGTGATCAAGGTTGTGAGAGAAGGAGAGAGGAGGGATAGGAACAGGTCTTTGGCAGGGAGAGAACAACCAGAGACCGAGACGGTTATCCCTACTGATGAGGAAGAGGAGGAAGAAGAGCATGTGCCTGAGGCAGCACGAGGCTGTAATTATAGGGCATTCCAAAGATACAAGCCCCTACCTTCGATGGTAATGGCACTGCTGCTGCTGCTGGGTGAGGGATATGGAGGTTGTTCTTGAGATCAGCGAGTGCCGGGAGGACCAGAAGGTAAAATTCGCCACCCACTCATTTTGGACTCAGCTTTATGCTGGTGGGACAACATTGTCCACGCCGAAGGTAGCAGGGCGATTGGTAGGATGAGGTGGAGTGAGCTGAAGAAGTTTGTGATCGAGGAGTTCTGTCCTCATCAGGAGTTGGACAAGGTGGAAAGGGAGTTCCTGCAGCTGGAGGCGAGGACCATGACCACATGAACAGTACACCACCAAATTCAACGAGATCGCATGGCTGGTGCCGGATCAGGTGACGCCCCTGTTATGAAAGATTAAGAGATACATCCAGGGCTTTCCGGTGAATATCCATAGGCACATGATCGCCGCCTGACAGAGTACGTTTAGGTCGGTGGTTGACTTGGCCGGGAGGTTGTATGATGAGAGGGAGGTGATAGTGGTCGAAGGGAAGAAGACGGGTGGTGATGATTAGAACCGGAAACGGTTTGGGCATGGTTGTTTCACCCCAAATAACAAGACGGCTAGAATGGATGATCAACGGGTGGTCGCCGCCGGCTCAGGAGTGAAGAGATGCAGGAAGTGTGGAAAGGAGCACGCTGATGAGTGCAGGCTGGGGCTTAACATCTGTTTTAAGTGTGGGAAGCCCGGCCACATATCTAGAGATTGCAGAGCGATGAGGTGCTTCAATTGCGGTGAAGTAGGCCACATGAGTAGGGAATACAAGAAGCCGAGGGTTGAGTGTTCCGGAGCAGGGAAGAAGACCAGGACTGAGGAGCAAAGGGCGAGCGCCAGAGCATTCACGATGACCAGGGAGGAGGCTAGGACGGACCCTGATGTTGTGTCAGGTACGTTTCTAGTAGATCAAACTCTTGCTTCTATGTTATTTGATTCTGGTGCTAGTAGGAGTTTTATTTCTGCTACTTTCTGTGCTAAACTACCTGTTAGTAGAAAATGTATTGATGAGCCCTTTGATGTAGAAACTGCTATTGGTAAGTTCACTAGAGTTACTGGTATGATAGAGGACTGTGCCATAGAATTAGAAGGTCATAGGTTTGCTGCTAAGTTACATGTGATGCCCCTAGGTGGATTCGATGTAGTACTAGGGATGGATTGGTTAGCAACCTATGAAGCAAACATCATGTGTCAAAAGAAGATGATTAGACTGATAGCGCCTGACGTGAGTTCGGTGACGATATACGGTGACCGAGTTACGATGGTTCCGAAAGTGATTCGATGGCGGTGGCGGGAAGGTGCATGAGACATGGATGTAGTGCTTATCTGGCCTACGTGAAAGATGTTGACACGTCAACACCATAATTGCCAGTTTGCATCTTTTTCTCGAAGTTTTTCTGAAAATCAATTCTTGGCGAGATTGCTGATATGTTGGTCCTCTTAAACCTATGCCTTATTCTTTTCAACGAATGACCTGTAACATAGTTTATCATGTTTTAGATTTAATTAAAGAAGCTCAGATAACTTGGTTCCCATAGACATCTGGCAAAGAACTTATCCCGTCATCAAGGTTTATTGAGTGTAATCATTGATTTTGCTTGAGTAGTTCATAATTGACACATATGCATGTATATGATAACATGATCTTTTGACAAGACACAATAATATACAGACACAATGATGATATCTTCAGGTCTATACTTTCGTATAACTGAGGAGATGTACATCTTATTCCACAAGATGAGAGCTTCAGGTCAATGCTTCCGCATAGCAGAGAAGATCATCTTAGCGTGTTGATGAGAGCTTCAGGTCAATGCATTCGCATAGCAGAGAAGATCATTACTCCAGGTCAATGCTCACGCAAAGCAGAGGAGATAAACATGCATTTTATTATACATAATATACAATTTGGGCTAAGAAATATTAGACCCAACACGGACTTAGAACAAACTTAAGACAAAAATCAGCCACTCTCAACCGAGTTTTTTGACGAGACTTATATCTTTGTGCTGGCCAAAATGTCATGAGAATGATCCTTACTACCAAGTTCTTGATCTTTAGTTTAGCTGCACGATCATTGTTTACTTCGTTTTCAAGCTGAGATGAAAGAGTTGATGGAGCAGTTCCAAGAGCTGCTCGATAAGGGGTTAATTAGACCGAGTAATTCTCCTTGGGGTGCTCCGGTTCTATTCGTAAAGAAGAAGGATGGTAGCATGAGGATGAGTATAGACTACCGTGAACTGAACAAGTTAACGGTGAAGAATCTATACTCGTTACCGAGGATAGATGATTTGTTTGACCAGCTTCAAGGTGCTAGTTGGTTCTCAAGGATAGATCTTCGATCTGGCTACCATCAGTTGAAGGTGAAAGAACCGGATATTCCTAAAACAGCTTTTCGCACGCGCTATGGTCACTACGAGTTTCTCGTCATGTCTTTCGGTTTGACCAATGCGCCAGCTGCTTTTATGGACTTGATGAATCGAGTGTGTCGGCCGATGTTGGATAAATCAGTGATTGTGTTTATTGATGATATCCTGATTTATTCAAAGAGCGAGGTAGAGCATGCCCGTCACATTCGAGAGGTGTTGGAGACGTTGAGGAGGGAGAAGTTGTATGCCAAGTTCTCTAAGTGCGTGTTCTGGTTACGTGAAGTTCAATTCTTGGGTCACGTGGTGAATCTAGAGGGGATTATGGTGGATCCGGCAAAGGTGGAAGCGGTGATGCAATGGAAGTCTCCAAAGATGCCATCCGAGATCCGTAGTTTCTTGGGTTTGGTGGGTTATTACAGAAGATTTATTCAAGACTTTTCCAAGATCGCTTCTCCACTATGAAGTTGACCCGGAAAGATGTAAAGTTTGTATGGGGTCAAGCTCAAGAGAAGGCGTTCGAAGAATTGAAGACGAGATTGACTCAAGCTCCCGTATTGTCATTACCCGATGGAAGTGAAGATCTGGTGGTTTATTCTGATGCTTCCTACTTGGGACTGGGGTGCGTGTTAATGCAGAGGGGAAAGGTCATAGCCTATGCATCCCGACAGTTGAAGGTTCATGAGGTTAGCTATCCTACTCATGTTTTAGAGCTAGCAGCTATGGTCTTTGCACTGAATATTTGGAGACACTATCTCTACGGGATGAAGTGCACCATTTTCACTGACCACAAGAGCTTGAAGTATTTCTTTGAGCAGAAAGACTTGAACATGAGGCAGAGGAGATGGTTGGAGATCATAAAGGATTATGATTTTGAGATCTATTATCATCCGGGCAAAGCCAATGTGGTGGCGGACGCCCTTAGCCGAAAGAAAAGACCCGAGCCGATTCGGGTGAAGGCCTGCCAGTTGATTATGACCTCTGATGTGGTGAAGCAAGTCAAAGAGTTTCAAGATGAGGCATTGAAGGAAGATCATCTTAACTCTGAAAGGATGAGAGGTCTGGTTACGGAATTGGGTGAAAACACACTTGGTGTTAAAACCCGATTCGGGCGGATGTGGATTCCTCGTCTTGGGGATCTACGCGTGAAGATTATGGATGAAGCTCACAAGTCTCGATGCCCTATTCATCCCGGTGCTACAAAGATGTACCAGGACATGAAGAAAGATTATTGGTGGCCAGGTATGAAGCGTGATGTGGTGAAGTATGTGAGTAAATGCCTTACTTGTTTACAAGTGAAGGCCGAGCATCAAAAGCCGTATGGAAAGATTCAACCTTTAGATATACCGGAATGGAAGTGGGAGCACATCATCATGGATTTCATTACGAAGCTGCCACGTACTCAGAAAGGGTATAACGCTATGGGTAATAGTTGACCGTTTGACGAAGAGTGCTCAGATCCTACCGATCCGAGAGACATATTCATCTAAGAGGTTGGCTGATCTGTTCATCAAGGAAATTGTAACTCGTCATGGTGTGTCGGTGTCTATTGTGGCCGATCGTGACACCCGGTTTACATCCAAATTCAGGAAGAAATTCCACAATGCTATGTGGACGAGATTACATATCAGCACGGCTTATCATCCCCAAACTGATGGTCAGTCAGAATGGACCATTCAGATATTAGAGGACATGCTTTGGGCATGTGTGATTGATTTTGGGGAAGTTGGGATGACCACTTACCGTTAGCTGAATTGTCATTCAACAACAGCTATCATGCCAGCATTGGTATGCCACCTTATGAGATTCTATATGGTAGGAGATGCAGAACACCCGTATGTTCGGGTGATATTGGTCATAAAGAGTTAGGGAGCGTCGAAGTGATCGAGGCTACGACTGAGAAGCTGGAAAGGATCAAGGCCTTTATGAAGGCAGCCAAAGATAAACAGAAGTCGTATGCTGATAAACGACGCAAACCAATTGAGTTCTAGGTGGGTGACTGGGTTATGTTAAAGGTCTCACCATGGAAGGGTATCATTCGGTTCAGAAAGAGGGGCAAGTTGATCCTGAGGTATATAGGTCCTTTCCGAATCATTGCTCGAGTAGGAGATATGGCCTACAGATTGGAGTTACCAGATAAGTTAAGTGGAATTCATCCTACATTCCACGTATCTCATCTAAGGAAGTGTTTGGCAGATGAAGATATGATTGTTCCACTGGAGGATATCAAAGTAGACAAACGGCTCAATTATGTGGAACAACCAGTGGCAATTATCGATCGAAAAGAGAAGAGGCTAAGAAATAAAGTGCTTCCTCTTGTGCATGTACAATGGAAGCACAGGAAGGGATCTAAGTCAACATGGGAGACCGAAGAGGAAATGACACAGCATTACCCATGTTTGTTCGAGGAATGACAAGTTTCGGGGACGTAACCTATATAAGGGGGTGGACTTGTAACACCCGGATGTTTTCCTTGTAGCCGACGAAAGAAGAAAAAGAAATAAAGTCCAAAGTCTGGGGAGCGAATTTACCAAAACGCGAGAAAGTTCGGAAGATGAGGAGAATAAGAGGGGACGGCAGCCCACCCCACCCTACATCTCCAAAAGTCAGCCAAAAGAAAGAAAGACGAGAGAAAAGGGAGAAGAGAAGAAGAAAGCTTGGTTCGAGTGTGCAAAATCATCATGTAGTGAGTCTAGACGAAGCCCTTCTTCTTCTTGTAGTTTGTGTGAGTTCTAGGACCCCTATTTTACTCGTTTTCAACTGTTTTAGGGCTAGAACACATAGTAAACCCGTTTTTGTATGTGTGTATGTTTGACCCATTTGGGTGTGTTTGCGTGTGATGCGTTTGGAGTATGTTTTCGAGCTTGTGTGTGCTTGAATGTTGTTGTAGTATGCATTCCTAAGGTTTAGGATGGTTGATTTGGGCTTAGAATGGGTTTGGATGAGCTTGGAGGTTGAAAATGGCAGATTAGGTTCGGGATGAACTGCATTCTGCATCAGTTAGGGCTAGGCGACCGACTGAAGGCCATTCGGCCGACTGGAGTGCGATTAGGGTTCAGTCGCACGAATGAGGTTCATTCGCACGACTAGAGGGTTAGTCGCATGGGGAGTCATGCGACTGAGAGTACAGTCGCATAGGTGCTCATCCGCATTAAGTCCATCCGCATGAGGTCCATTCGCATAGTGTTCACTTCATGATTGAAGGTCCATCCACACGATTGGGTGTTCATCCACATTGATGTTCATCCGCATGATTGGGTGTTCATCCGCATTGATGTTCATCCGCATAGGTCAAATCGCATGATCTTCAGTCGCATGAAGGTCGTGCGACTGAAGGGTGCCCATATGCCCAAATAGGGTTGTTGTACCCGAGGAGGAACATAGTTAAAGTACTGACTTTAGGGGAAAAGTGTAGATGTAAGTTTTGACGAGAAAGCTCCCATAAGTACATGTAAGATGACAGTTGTGATCTTAGAGGGTATGTTGGGCATGACGATGTTGCATGTTTATGCATGATGTATGCTATGTATGTATGATGATGCCCTGTATAGTGATGCTATAGTGTATGATGATGTTCCTTATTATAGTGTATGTTTATCTTTCCTGTGACTTTGCGTGTTGTGTTAAAGAATGAAACGAAAGTATTACGTAACGTAAAGTGAAAGATAATGAAAGAGGAACATGAGGAATGAACGCATGCATTAATAAAGAATGAGAGTAAGAAAGGCTTGCAAGCAAATATAGGAGGTGAGCGACCTTGTTGTCACAACAGACTCGAAATGGAATCCTTGTCTTTCGACCTCAGTAATCGTGGTTGTGTGCCACGAAGAGGGTAAAGCTTGACACTGGGATCAACCATTCTATAGAACCATTGCTGCATATCCTAGGTACTCTGGCCAGGAGGTGCGATGCACCGTTATAGAAGGTCTATGATAGGCCTAGGTCCAGTACCATGATACAGAAGGATATTGCATGTGGCAATGGTAAACCTAAACTTTACCTTAGGTACTTTAGCCAGGAGGTGCGATGCACCATTACAGAAGGTCTATGATAGGCCTAGGTCCAGTACCATGATACAGAAAGGTAAGGTTTATGGGTGATGGAAAGGAAAGAGGTAAAGATGAAAGAGTAACAAAGTTAAAGACGTACGATGAATGAATGAAAGTTAAAGATTGAATGAATGAAAGTAATGAACAGAAGAAATATAACGATAAAGTACGAAACAGGATCCTTGTCACTCGACCTCCGTAATCATGGATGCGTGCCATGAAGAGGGTAAAGTTTGATAGGATCTAGATAGAAGTAAAGGATAATGAATGATGAAGATAATAATGATATTATCTATGTGTACGTATGATGTATGATTGTGTGATAATAAAGAAACAGTTTTTAATGAAAGTAAAGTATGTTTTATTACAAAACTAGAACTCACTCAGCAACGCTGACTTTTTATGTGTTTCCAGTCGGCAGGTAGTGTTGTTGAGGATGGCACAGGCGGCTACTCAGCTCTTTTGGATGACATTCTTTTGTATAATGTTTTTGCACTGTAATACGAACAAACAATGTTTTGTAATGAATGTTGTATTAACTTGCAAAATCATTTATAGTAAAATTAAAAGTTATTTCACTGATTCTGCTGCAATTTTTATTAAAGTTAATGAAAATATATCTTTTATGTGCGATGGTTGACCAGCTGTGAGGTGCCCGGGAACAGGGCCTTACATAAACACATTAGCACTGTTCATGTACTAATTTTTAAACATTTTGTGAAATTTTGACTTTCTCCCAAAAATTTTCATAATGACCAACAAGTTTGTACTTTTGACATTTAAAAACTTTTGTTAATATTTTTTTTTCAAATTAAAAAAAAACAATTTCCCGTCATTTTAGTCTCCAAATTTAACAAATAATCTCATATGATAATGTTGCAAGAAGCTTTTCCACTTTGAAGCGTTTCATGTTCATTTTTACATTATGATAAACATACACATGCTTGAACTATTCAGCCTCATCCTTTCCATCCAAATCATTGAATTTTGATTTTGAGTTATTTTCTCTTAAACACTCTTACTTTTTATTCCCCTTAAACCTTTAAGTTTTAAAAACATAGAAATTTGTTGTGTTTTCACATGAAGATCACACTAATCATTGTTGATATGCCTGCACACACATAAAACATGCAAAAAATCAAAATTAAATCAGAGTAAAAAGCTAATATTAACACTCGAATCATTGTCTGCAGTGAGATCATATCAGTTAAGATCAGCACATTAAAAAATTATGAATGGTCATATATCTATACTATATATATAAGCAAATGAGAAGGACAAAATGGTCATTTGACCAAAATCTCTTAAAATTAAAAGATACAACTCTTGAAGCATAGTATACAACCCATAAAGCTT
>BJCO01813005.1:0-10816 GCA_018326465.1 Flaveria floridana
CTTGCAATTGAAACATCTTAGCTTAGACTTATCAAAACCTAATTTGGAGTTGGAACTTTGACCTCCAAAATTCTTTCTACCGGTGCGCTCCATAAATCTTCGAGCTCTAAGCGTTAACATTGCCATTTGCCACTAAATATCAGTCTCTTCGAGATCATCTGGATCCACTTGATACATGTCTTCCATTGTCATTCCTTTTCCTTTCAAATCTCCAGCAACTAATGCTTCATAACTCTGAACAAACATCCCGAAAAGAGCCATAGTCTCAGCTGGAACAGAAGTTTCAATAGTCGCTTTCAAGTTCCCTTGCTCTCTCCCCAGGTTATTACAACCTCCAGAATAATCACATGAGTGCACTCCTCCTTGATATGATGCTTGCATTGGAGAGCTTCCAGCGGAAGATAGTAATACAGCATTCTGAGAATAACCGGATGTCGGCATGATGGACTGATTAAACTCCCTCCTTTTCAGATCAAAGTCAAAGGACTTCAGCTTGTTAATCACATCCATCAGCTTATAATCAGCGAAGTTTCTTTCTTGTTTCAGCATTCTCACTTGTAAACTCCACTGAGGTGGAAGTGAGTCTAGAAGCTTATTCACTTGCTCATGATTTCCCAACTGATCATCATATTTCTTTAAGGTTCTTGAAACAGAGAGAAATCGATTAGTGATGTCAGTAAGGTCTTCATTCTTATGTCCGACAAATGAATTGAACTCCTTTTGAGCTTGAGCCTTCTTATCTTTCCTCAGATCGTCACTCCATCATAAAACTCACAAAAGGCATCGTATAAGGATTCTACATCTTTGTACTCAGCAAAGCGATTGTAAATATCAGGTGCAAGACATAATGTCAGGGCTCTGAAAGCTTTCTAGTCTCGATCAATCAGCTTTTGATCCTTTTCGGTGAATGTGGAGGAGTCCGTGTTTGGAGATACAGTTCCACCGACAGTAACGGTTGGCTTGTGCGGGCCAATGATGATAGAATCCCATTGATTGTGGTCGATGTAAAAGAGGAAGGCCTTAAGACATCTCTTCCAGTCCTCAAAGTTATCTCCGTTAATGAGTCTTGGAGGTCTATTAGGAGCCACACTCTCTAAATCAGCAAGAGTCAGAGAAGTCATCTTAGACATGATAATTTCGTAGAAGAAAAAGTAATTTCGCTGTAATAGTTTCGCTGACTTGTAGTTTCGCCCAGGCGAAAGTGATTAGTTTCGCTGGAGGGCGAAAGTGCTGTTTTTTGACAATTTCGGCAGCAATTAGGCTAGCCAGAAGCTGTCAAGAGCTTAGTTTCGCTGGAAGATTCGCAAGAAACAAGCTTGAACTTTCGTTCAAATTACTTTCAGCAGCAATTTCGCACAAATGTCACACGATCACCAATGAACTTTCTTTCAAAAACTCTAGTTTCGCACCAAAAAGTAGGAATGAAAAAGGACAGTTTCACTGAAGAAATTATCAGTTTCGCTGGAAGAACTAGTAATTTCGCTGGAAGAACCAGAAAGCACTTTAAACTCCAAAAACAATCTGAAATCACCCAAATCTCAATGAATTTGAAATGGAATGATTCACGAGACTTCCCCAAACAGAAACAAGTAAGATTCAATCAATTTCCATGATAAAAACACTCTGTTATGATATAGAAATGAAGAAAACTTGGCATTGAACAAAAATGACCAAAAACCTCAAACAATCAAGAGCACTAAGGCTCTGATACCATATTGTAGGTCCATTTGATTGGTTTTCAGTGTAGAAAATAGTTTGAATCGTTCAATACCAATCACAAACAACTCACACGAAGATTTAAGGAACTCAAGAAGACCAAAAAGTATTCAAAGATGATCCAATAAGCAACAATACACAAAGAAATGAAATAAGCTCAATATATTCAATAAACTCCAGCTTACATTAGCCTCTTGGAACAGAAATATTCGATTAGGGTTTTGCAAGGATAGCCAATAATGAACAAAATGAAATATATATATAGTACTTATAGTTTCGAAGACAGTTTCGCTGAGGGCGAAACTGTGCTGCGAAACTATAGTTTTGCCCGGCAGAAACTATTAGTTTCGCCGGGAGAACTTGCAGCTGACGGTGAGCGAAACTATAGTTTCGCTCACAGTTTCGCTGGACTGCTAAATGTACAAAATAAACTAAACAACTTACAAAAGAAATCTAACAAAAATCCTATTACATAGAAAGATAAACAAATACTAATCTAAGGTGAGTCCAACCTATTCTTGATCTTCACATTGTTCATAAGTTACAAAAGCATCTATTAATTGCATTACAAAACAATAATAATATCCTCAGCAAGTAGCCTTCCCATGTGCCATCCGCAGCAAAATTAACTACAAACTAAAAATGCATAAAAGTTAGTGTTGCTGAATGAGTCCTTGTTTCAAAAACGTTAAAATACATTGTATAGTTTATATATGAATATACCTTTTTTCAATAAAATACTTTCTTTACTTTTGTACGTGATCATTCATCATATATATATATCAAGGTATAATCTTATTCATTATTCCTTATCGCACATATTCGTTTGTTTCGTACTTTATCGTTATCTTTCATTGTTTCTAGATCCTGTCATAACTTTACCCCCATCGTTGGGCACACAACCACCTCATTCCCGGAGTAAAGTGACAAGGATCCCGTTTCGTACTATGGATCAGTCACCAAGACTGATCCCCTATGTGTGAACCCTTATTGGTTAGCCAAAATCGCACGATATATTACACACAGTTGACTTAGGAACTCTCATTGAGTTGTGAACCTCCTTTCATTTTGCTTACAAAACTTTTCATACGTTCATTCTTTATGTTCCACTCTCATTATCATTAATCTTTCACTTTCATTATCATTAATCTTTCACTTTCATTATGATAATACTTTACATGTACGAGCATAAAAACACCAAATAAAGTCACATGATATAATAGGGAACATAAAAACAAACCATATACATACATAAAATAAACAAATATAAGCCTCAAGTCAAACTAGAGTCAAACTCTAAAATTCTGATTTTCCAAAATTTCAGAAAACTTTCTAAGTGTTCTAGGCGCATGAGCACTATGCAGGCGCATGAGAACTATATAGGCGCATGGGTACTTAGGCGCATGGGAAAGTTAGGCGTATGGAAAGATCCAGGCGCATGGGCACTATTTGGGCGCCTGAGCCCAACACTTAGGCATCTAAGCACTAACTTCTGGGCGCATGAGGTACTAGTCACGTGCATGGCTAACCCTTAGGCACCTGAGTAGATGAGTTGGGCGCATGGGGTACTGTTTGGGTGCATGAATCCAGTTAAAATTTTCTAAGGCATAATTCAGGTGTATGAGCCCTATTTAGGTGCATGACCAACTGTTTTAACATGTTTCTAAATTATTTTTAGTCCCAATCAGAATCCTAACATGTTCTTGACTTATATCTATCATTCTAAGCACTTAAACATACGTGCACAAATACATACGGTTACATACGCAACAGTTGTAAAACATTTTAAATATGCATTTTCTGCCCCAAAGAGTTTAAAACACATCAAACCGGGGTCCATAAGTCACCTCTTGCAACTAACAAGTAAGACTCCTCCAAACTTGTTTGCACACAAAACACATAAAAATCGGTTTTATAGTTTTAAGCTCAACAAAACCGAACCATTTATACCAAGAAGTGCTTACAAGGACCAAAATCAACTTTTCCTGCTTGAAACCGAGAGAAACTTCTGCTTCTTTTCTTCTTCTTCCTTTTGTCGAAAAAAGGAGATTATGGAGGTATATATGGGCGGCCATGCTCAAAGAATTATTAAAATATTTGAGTTTTGTCCTTTTCACACTTAAGCCCCCTCCACTTTTGCTCCTTTTCCTTTTTTTGCAAGATACTTTTATTTTCTTTTCTTATTACTTTTTTTTATTTTATTTGACTATAATCTCAGGTGTTACAAGTCTACCCCCTTAAAGAGGTTTTGTCCTCGAAACCTGTCACTCTTCGAATAACTATGGGTACTTCTGTCTCATCTCTTTTTCAGTCTCCCACGTAGGCTCAGAACCCTTCAGTGTTTCCACTGCACTTGCACCAATGGAACCACTTTATTCCACAATCTCTTCTCTTTTGCGATTGATGATTGCTACTGGTTGCTCCACATAATTGAGTCGTACATCCACCTCGATGTCTTCCAGTGGTACAATCACGTCTTCATCAGCTAAACACTTTCTTAGATGAGATACATGGAATGTTGGATGAATTTCACTTAACTTATCAAGCAATTCTAATCGATAGGCCACCTCTCCTACTCGTGCGATGATTCGAAAAGGCCCTATGTATCTAGGGCTCAGTTTACCCCTTTTTCTGAACTGGATAATCCCTTTCCAAGGTGAGACCTTCAACATGACCATATCACCCACATTGAATTCAATAGGTCTACGCCTTTTGTCAGCATACGACTTCTGTCTATCCTTTGCCGCCTTCATATAGGCCTTGATCTTTTCTAACTTTTTAGTCGTAGCCACGATCATCTCGATACTTCCTAACTCCTTTTGCCCGATATCACCCCAGCATACGTGCATCCTACACCTTCTACCATATAGCATCTTATAAGGAGGCATACCAATGCTGGCATGATAACTGTTGTTGTATGAGAATTCAGCTAGCGCTAGGTGATCATCCTAACTTCCTCCAAAGTCGATCACGCATGCTCGGAGCATATCCTCCAGTGTCTGAATTGTTCTCTCACACTGACCAGCTGTCTGAGGATGGTAAGCTATGCTAATATGTAGCCTCGTCCCCATCGCATCATGGAATCTTTTCCAAAACTTTAATGTGAACCGGGTGTCACCGTCCGACATGATAGACACCGGCACACCATGACGAGCTACAATCTCCTTGATGAACAGATCCGCCAGTCTCTCAGATGAGTATGTCTCGAGGATCGGTAGGAAGTGAGTACTCTTTGTCAGACGATTAATTATCACCCAAATGGTATCGTACCCCTCTCCGTACGAGGTAGCTTCGTTATAAAGTCCATGGTGATGTGCTCCCACTTCCACTCGGGTATATCCAAGGTTGGATCTTCCCGTAAGGCTTTTGCTGTTCTTCCTTCACTTGCAAACAAGTAAGGCACTTTCTCACGTACTCCACTACATCACGCTTCATTCCCGGCCGCCAGTAACCTTCTTCCTATCCTAGTACATCTTTGTGGCACCGGGATGAATCGAGTATCGAGTCTTATGAGCTTCATCCATGGTTCTTCCCCATAGGTCTCCATAACAAGGGATCCACATCCGTCCATTTCGGGTTCTAACACAGAGAGTGTTCTCACCCACGACTAGACCCTTCATTCCTTTGAAATTTATCCGATCCTCTTTAAGCGTTTCGTCCTTGAATTCCTTGACCTGTTTCATCACATGACCGGTCATAACCAACTGATAGGCCTTCACCCGAATCGGCTCGGGTCTCTCCTTTCGGCTAAGGGCATCAGCCATAACGTTGGCCTTACCCGGATGATAATGGATCTCATAGTCATAATCCTTGATGAGCTCTAACCACATCCTTTGCCTCATGTTGAGATCCATTTGATCAAAGAAATACTTTAAGCTCTTGTGGTCCGTGAAGATGTTGCACGTCGTCCCGTATAAGTAGTGCAGCCAAATCTTTAACGTGAAGACCACAACCACTAACTCTAAGTTATGGGTAGGGTAGTTAGACTCGTGAAGTTTCAACTATGGGACGCGTAGGCTGTAATTTCCCTCGTTGCATTAACACGCAACCGAATCCCGAATAGGAAGCATCCGAATAGACCACCAAGTCCTCGCTTCCTTCGGTTAGTGTCAAGACAGGAGCTTGAGTCAATCTTTCCATCAACTCCTCGAAAGCATTTCTTTGCGCTTGACCCCATACGAACTCCACATCCTTACGGGTCAACTTAGTCAACGGAGAAGCCATCTTAGAGAAGTCTTGGATGAATCTCCTGTAATAACCCACCAAAGCCAAGAAACTACGGATCTCGGACGGTGAATTTGGAGATTTCCTTTGCATCACTGCTTCAACCTTTGTTGGATCCATTGTGATCCCTTCAGGATTAACAACATGACCCAAAAACTGAACCTCGTACAAGTAGAACGCGTATTTAGAGAACTTAGCATATAGCTTCTCTCTCCTAAGTATGTCCAATACCTCACGAATGTGACCAACATGCTTTTCTTTGCTCTTTGAATAAATCAAGATATCATCGATGAACTCGGTCACTGAGTTATCCAACATTGGCTGACATACCTGATTCATCAAGTCCATAAAGGCAGCTGGCATGTTGGTTAAACCGGAGGACATCACGAGAAATTCATAGTGTCCATAACGAGTATCAAAAGTTGTCTTAGGAATATCTCACTCCTTTACCTTTAACTGATGGTAGCCAGATCGGAGATCTATCCTTGAGAACCAACTGACACTTTGGAGCTGATCAAACAAGTCGTCAATCCTTGGTAGAGGATACCGGCACTTCACTGTTAACTTGTTTAACTCCCAGTAGTCTATGCACATCCTCATACTACCGTCTTTCTTCTTAACAAACAAGATCAAAGCACCCCAAGGAGAGATGCTTGGTCGGAAGAACCCTTTGTCCATCAAATCCTGCAGTTGAACCATGAGTTCCTTCATCTTTGTTGGAGCTAATCGATACGGTTCTTTGGCAACAGATTGAGCACCGGGTATCAGATCAATCTAAAACTCAATCTCGTTATCCGGTGGCACACCTGGTAAATCTTCTTGGAACACGTCCGGAAAGTCACACACAACTGGTACATCAAACAATTGTGCTACCAACGTGTCCACATCCTTTACGTAAGCCTGGTAGGCATTACATCCGCATCTCATGCACCTCTCTGCCACCGCCATCGAAATCACCTAAGGAACTGTAATGATGCGATCACCATAAATCGTCACTGAACTCCCATCGGGCGCAACTAATCGAATCATCTTCTCGCGACACATGATGTTTGCCTCATAGGCTACTAACCAATCCATCCCTAATACTAAATCGAATCCGCCTAGGGGCATCACATGTAATTTAGCAGAAAACCTATGGCCTTCTAGTATTATGTCATAGTTTTCTACTATATCAGAAATTCTAGTAGACTTACCAATAGCAGTTTCTATATCAAAAGGTTCATCGATACTTTTACTACTAACAAGCAACTTAGCACAGAAAACAGTAGAAATGAAACTCCTACTAGCATCAGAATCAATTAACATAGAGGCACAAGTTTGGTTTACTAAAAACATACCTGACACGACATCAGGGTCCACCCTAGCTTCCTCTGTGGTCATCAAGAAAGCTCTAGCACTTTCCCTCTGCCCTTCTTCTTTCGTCCTCTTCTTCATCCTAAAACTTTTGGCCCTTGACTTTATGCATTCCCTACTCAGATGGCCTTCCTTGCCATAGTTATAACACTGAATAACTCCACACATCTTCGCTACATGACCGGGATTTCCATACTTGAAGCACACATTCTCTCCCCACTTACATTCGCCCTTGTGCTCCCTTCCACATCTACCATACTTCTTCATCCCCGAGCTTGATGACACCACCCTACGGTCATCCACCCTCATCCTTTTGTTGTTTAGGGTGAAACCGCCATGACGAAACCGCTTCCTATTCCCGTTCTTGTAACCACTACTCTTACTCCCCTCCGCCACGACCACCACCTCCCTCTCATCATACAGTCTTCCTGCCAAATCGACTACCGACCTGAACGTACCTGGTCGGGCGGCAATCAGATATCTGCGGATGTCTGTCGGTAGACACTGAATGTACCTCTTGATTATCCTTGATACCGGAGTCACCTGATCCGGCACCAGCCTTGCCATCTCGTTGAATTTCATGGTATACTATTGGTCGTCATAGTTCCCGCCTCCAGTTATAGGAACTCCCTCTTAATCGTATCCAACTCCCTGTAATGACAGAACTACTTAATCACCAGCTTGTTCAGTTCTGACCACCTCATCCTGCCAATGGCCCTGCTACCCTTGGCCTGGACAATGTTGTCCCACTAGTATAAGGCCGAGTCCACAAACGAGTGGATAGCAAACTTAACCTTCTGATCTTCTAGGCACTCGCTGATATCAAGTACCGCCTTCATCTCCCTTACCCATCGGTGAGCAGCAGCAACATTGTCATTCCCATCAAATGTTGAGGGCTTGCATCTTTGAAATGCCCCATAGTTATAGCCCCGTGCAGTTTCCTCCACAACTTATTCCTCCTCCTCCTCACTAGAGACAACCGTCTTAGTCTCCGGCTGTTCTTTTTCTCCTCCCCTAGTGGTCTTCCTCTTTTCATTCCTTTCATCCTCCCTCACAGCCTTAATCACTTCAGTCACCATAGACAGCAGAATCATCTACATGACTTGATGAACCTCCTCCACTACTGCCTCTTTCACTGAGGCCCTCAAGTTCGTACTCTTATCACCACCTTCCTGGTGATGGCTGTCGGGTTATTCACACGTTTTTTCGGTAGTCCTAGCCCTATTCCTCGTAACACGTGGTTCAGCACCACGTCCACCATGTACTCCACCCCTACAAGCCCTAGACGATCTACCTCCAGCCATCCTCTAATCACTATAAGATTTATACACTAACATGGTCATTTAAGGTAATAGCTCAGTTTATGTTAAGTATAGTAAGTCCCTAATCATAGTGGCCAGTTCTGAGTAGCCACTTACTTTACTCTTCACACCCCAAGCATTTCCTATCCTGACTACATCAGTATCTAAATATACTAAGAGCATATAAACAATAGCACAAGCATATAATACTAGTTAACAATTATGAAAGGAAATACCTGATGGCACATAGCTACTCGGACTGGCATCCCTCCATTTGTCCCATTTTCAGTTTAAGTTTAGGTTTTTTGAAATGTTTAACCAATTCTTTTAAACTATGGCTCTGATACCAACTTGTAAGGCCCCGTTCCCGAGATGCTTATAGTTGGACATTCATCGTACATAATATTTAAAACACTACACATTTCATTAGATTAAGCAGCAGAATTAAGTTAACAAAAACCATTCGATCCAATTATAATTACTGTTATTAAGCAATACAACATTGTTCATAAGTTACAAAAACGTCTATTAGTTGCATTACAAAACAACAATAATATCATGCGTCAATGGATGCCAGTCTTGCCCTGCCGAGTAGCCTTCCCGTGTGCCATCCTCAGCAAAATTACCTGCCAATTAAAAATGCATAAAAGTCAGCATTGCCGAGTGAGTCCTAGTTTTAAAGGCGCTAAAATACCTTGTATCGTTTATATATGAAAATACCTTTTTTCAATAAAATACTTTCTTTACTTTCGTACGTTATCATTCATCATACATACATCAAGGTATAACCTTATTCATTCTTCCTTATCGCATGTATTTGTCCGTTTCATAATTTATCATTATCTTTTACTGTTTCTAGATCCTATCATAACTTTACCCCCATCGTTGGGCACACAACCACCTCATTCCTAGAGTAAAGTGACAAGGATCCTGTTTCATACTATGGATCAGTCACCAAGACTGATCCCCTGTGTGTGAGCCCTCATGGCTTAGCCAAAATCGTACGCTATATTACACGCAGTTGAGCTAGAAACTCTCATTGAGTTGTGAAATTCCTTTCATTTTGCTTGCAAGACTTTTCATTCGTTTATTCTTTATGTTCCACTTTCATTATCATTAATCTTTCACTTGCATTATGATAATACTTTACGTATACGAGCATAAACACAACACGTAAAGTCACATGATATAATAAGGAACATAACAACAAACCATATACATACATAAAATAAACAAATATAAGACTCAAGTCAAATGAGGGTCAAACCCTAAAATTATAATTTTCCAATTTTTTATAAAATTTTCTAAGTGTTCTAGGCGCATGAGCACTATGAAGGCGCATGAGAACTATATAGGTGCATGGGTACTTAGGCGCATGGGGAAGTTAGGCGCACGGCAAGATCCAGGCGCATGGGCACTATTAGGCACCTGAGTCCAGCACTTAGGTGTCTGAGCACTAACTTCTGGGCGTATGAGGTATAATTCAGGCGAATGGCTAACACTTAGGCGCCTGAGCAGATTAGTTGGGCGCATGGGGTACTGTTTGGGCGCATGAATTCACTTAAAATTTTCTAAGGCATAATTCAGCCGCACGAGCCCTATTTGGGTGCATGACCAACTGTTTTAACATGTTTCTAAATTACTTTCAGTCCCAATCACCTTCCTAACATGTTCTTGACTTATATATATCATCCTAAGCATCAACAACACATTAACAACCATAAAACTTAACATACATGCACAAATACATACGGTTACATATGCTGACAGGATCTCAGCCTCTAGTTTGATCAATTAGATTGTATTCGCAGCGGATTTAGCACAATAATTAGCGATTACAGCAAGAACACAAAAGATTTTGCATGTAAAAGTACAAACATAAAGAGAGAGAGAAGTTCTGCAAAAATATGTTTTCTATAACTTCACACGTTTCGGCGCCGAATACAATATGGCCATCGTCCTTTTATAGAAGAAAAAGGACGAATGCTGATGTGACTTGTCAGTGACATCAACCGATTATTAACAAACTACTGATAGAACGTTAAACTACTGAAGATGTCAACAGCTGACATCTTCTTACAAAATCTGTGTTCTACCTATTACAAGTACTGAAAAGGAAATTACTGAAAACCTACAACGACTGAAGAACAACCTCTTCAGTCGTTTACAACTACTGAACTATAACAGCTGAAGAACAGACTCTTCAGCTGTTGTACAAACTA
>BJCO01813050.1:0-16669 GCA_018326465.1 Flaveria floridana
GGGTTTGATCTATAGAAGGGTTTAGAGGCCGATTCTTACCTGGATTTGTTGCTCCTTTCTTATGGTTTGATGCTCCAATACCCAGATCTTCAATCTTTTAACCTTTGAAGCTCCAAATCTTGAGTTTTCTTCACTTTCTCTCTCTACTTTCTCTCTCTATATGAATTTTGGGGGCTAGGGTTGCAAATGCTGGAATGGAGGCTGCTCATGCATGTTTAAGGGCTGATTAAAGGCCCTTAAACCCATCAAAACATAGCCTATTAAGGTTAATTTAGTCCATAGGCCACTAATTTACCTTTCTTTCTTATATTAACCCTTAAAAGCCCATTATTATTAAATGGTTTGCGTCGGGAAATTTCAGGGCGTTACATTGGGTGAGGGTTTTTGCCAAATGATTGTGGGGTCCTAGCATTCTAAAGTGCTTAATCGAACCTTAACGAATCATCTTCTGCTTGTTAAAAAGGATAGGGCATGGGTTTAAGTGGACAAACATATCAGCAATAGTTATTGATCTGTTTGAGAATTTCAAAATCATTCAAAGACTGTGATTAGATTCAGTTATCAGTGTGATCTCATTGCTTGTTGATGATTAATTTCATCTTTGTGCTAAAGTATATCTTGAGGATGTGATCTCATGATCGATTCAGTTCTTGGTAATTAAAAAAATTAATAATAATAATATAAAATTCAAATATATATAAACATAAAATAAAATAAAAAAACTATAATAGATTTTCATTTCAAAATTCTTTTAGGTCTTCCATATTATGCCATTGAAATCATCTCATATTTTCATGCATTTCACGGGAAATTGCACACACAAACGAACACGGGTTCGCTTGTTTTCATAAAAAATACACACGGGTTTATTTGTTTTGTTGAAATGATCTAAAAAGAAATGTGTAGAATGTGTTTATGTTTGTGTTGCAGATTGTACTACAAGAGATGGCCGATCATCACATGAGCAATGAACCAGACCAGAGAACCTGTTCCTCAAATTTACAGAAGATAACGAGCTAGGAATCCTCCTCCTACATCTTCTGAAGAACTCAGAGATTTAAGAAAGTGGACTTTGTTATAACTGAGAGGATGCACACGAAAAGGGGGGAACATAGAAAAAGGGGGAAGTTGTGAGATAAAGATCTTCAACAACAAAATTTGGGAAGCATCAGTCTAGGGGAAATATTGTTGGACCTTAACATTGAGACTGAAGCTTACCAAATAAAAGATCAAGTTCAGTTGACTTATCGGTGCTGACCACGATGAAAGACGTTAATAATAGTAGACTAAGGGGGAATATTGTAGGGTCTGAAGGATAGTCTAATATTATCAACACAGTCAAAGTCAACAAAGTCAACGTCAACGGTCAAAGTCTACGCTACAGTCAACACGACGCGTTCGGGATGAATATTAGAGATAAGATGTTGAAGATATATTTGTCTAGGATGTTTATTGTTGATAAATATATTTTGTGTCGACAAAATATATTTAATCTTGTTTTTAGACATTTTGGGTTTTAATTTTAATTTTTAATTGTCATAGTTTAGGGTCCTAAATGCCATTAGTAAATTGTCATTTACTATAAATAGTAAAGTACGAAAATTAGGGGTTTAAGCTTGAATGAGCTAGATTTGAGGGTTTCCATGTAAATAATATCATATGCAAATCAATATGGATCAAACAGGGATTTTTGATTGATGTTCTTGAGTGTTCATACAAGTTATTCATATTTTATCATTTTGATCCAAATCTTCATTGTTGTTTAATTGATTCAAGTGCTCCTGGACTAACAAAAATGCTTCTGAAGAAGAAGAAAGTATCATTCGAAATGAAGTTGATCAATGATCAATTTGTCTTCCGATGCTTAGACCTCTTCAGAAGATAATTCTGGATCAGAGGAATTTTCCTTCGGATGAAGATTAAGAATCTCTTCCGAGGGAAAATTTCTCTTCGAAAGAGTTTATACTTCAAAATTTTGAAGAGATACCTTATGTAACAGGGATTAGATTGTAAATAGACATATTAGACTTAACATATTGTACAAAATAATTAGTTAATGTTTATCATCACAATAGCCATAATTAAATACTTAAATCTTTGTTCATAAAAGGCTTTGGTGAACAAATTAGAATATTTTTCATTTGAGTCAACTTTGGCCAATTTGATCAGATTTTTCTCATTAATATCTCTAATGAAATGATACCTGATATCGATATGCTTTGTCTTCGAGTGCTTGACTGGATTTTCAGTGATGGAGACAACATTCTTGTTGTCAATGTGGATGGGAGTCTCTATGAAGTTGACTCCATAGTCTAACATTTGCTTTTGAATCCATAGCAGTTGAGCACAGCAGCTAGCAGCTGCAATGTATTTCAGCTTCAGCAGTTGATGTAGAGACACGTGTCTGCTTCTTACATTGCCAGGTGATGATCCTTCCACTAAGAAATTGACATCCCCCTGATATGTATTTCTTATTAATGTTACAGCCTTCATAATCACTATCAGTATAACCATAAAGGTTGAAGTCTTTGTTCTTAGGATACCAAAGACCCAGTTTAGGAGCTCCTTTAAGGTATCTAAGTATTCTCTTGATAGTAATTAGATGGGACACCTTAGGAGCAGCTTGATATCTTGCACATAAGCATGTACCAAGCATGATATCAGGTCTGCTTGCAGTGAGATACATAAGAGATCCAATAATTTCCCTACACTGATGCAGGTCAGTATCCTCACCACTGGAGTAAGGATAAAGATTGTGATTTCTTTGTATGGGTGTCTTGGTTGGTTTACAATCCTTCATCTTAAATCTTTCTAAAACGTCCTTGACATATTTAGACTGATTTATGAAGAAGCCATCTTCCATCTGTTTCACTTGAATCCCTAGGAAGAAATCCATCTTTCCTATGGAACTCATCTCGAATTTCTTTCCCATGATGCTTTCAAAGTCTTTGCATATTTGGTCATTTGAGGAACCAAATATGATGTCATCAATATAGACTTGGACAAGCAACATGTCCTTTCCTAATATTCTTATGAACAATGTCTTGTCTATGATGCCTCTGGTGTAGCCATTCTTGAGAAGAAATTGAGACAATGTCTCATACCATAACCTTGGTGCCTGATGCAACCCATAGAGAGCTTTATTTAGTTTGCACATATAGTAAGGGTGATATGGGTCTTCAAAAATAGGTGGTTGACACACATAGACTTCTCTGTCGATGTTCCCATACAAGAATGCACATTTGACATCAAGTTGATAAATTGTGAAGTTCTTGGATGGAGCAAAGGCAAGGAAAATTCTTACAGCCTGAAGTCTTGCAACAGGTACAAAGACATCAGTATAATTTATCCCTTCCTCTTATGTGTATCCTTGAACCACAAGTCTAGGTTTATTCTTGATAATCAAACGTCTATCATCTCTTTTATTCCTCAACACCCACTTTGTACCAATGGGGACTTGGCCAGGTGGTAGTGAACATAGATTCCACACCTTTTGCCTTTTGAATTGAAGTAACTCCTCTTGCATTTATTCAACCCAATTATTGTCCCTAAAGGCTTCTTCCACCTTTTTGGGTTCCATTTGAGATAGAAAGCATGAGTACAAGCAAACATTCCTATTATGAGTTTGTCTCCTAGTTCTCACACCTTCGGAGACTTCCCTAATGATGTTTTCAGCTGGATGAGTGTTATGAATCGTGATCCTAGGAATCATATCTAGTTGCACAGGTAAATCCAGGTTTGAATGATTCATATTAGGATTATCAACATTGTTTCCAGCTGATGTCTCTCTTTCATTCAATTAGGACTGATTGAATGAATGAGTGACAGCATCAATGATGTTAACTATAAGATAGCATCATCAGTTGCATGTTCCTCCAGATAACTATCTTCATCAGCTTGGTGTTGAGAAATAGAGTTGTCATTTGATGAGGTTTGATGCTCATTTTGTTGACAACTAGTTCAGGCTCCATTGTTTCTTGAAATATTTAGACTTTCAGGACTTGCAATGGTAGGAGCTTGTTCTTCATTTTCTTCTTGGAGAGTTTGGAATAGGTGTGGGAAACTCATGCAGTTGATCATCATCAGAGTCATTTTCAGTTCCTGTTCCAGCTGAAACAATCTCATAAGAAGGTTTAGAATAGTTGGGAAACAATTCTTAGTTAAAGATATATTCAGGGTCATTCCCCTTAACACAAGGAGTGTGCTCATTAACAACAATATTAGATGACTCCTCAATTGTTAGTGCTTAATGATGTATCCTCTATAAGCTTTGGAGCTTGAATAGTATCCAATAAACATAGCATCATCTGACTTTTCAGCAAATTTTGCTAAATTGTCCTTTGTATAAAGTATGGTACACCTACTACCAAAGGTCCTTAGAAATCCAATGAATGATGGCCTCTTGTTCCATAACTCGTAAGGGGTTTTTCCATGGGGCTTAACACTGAGAACCCTGTTCTACACATAGCATGTAGTGCTGACTGCCTCTGCCTAGAAAGTTAGAGGTAGTTTTCAATCAGCCAGCATGGTTCTTGCAGCCTCAATAAGTGTATTGTTTCTCCTCTCAGCAACACCATTCTATGAAGAGTACTGGGAGTACTATATTGTCTGGTAATCCCTTTTGAGTTACAGAATGAGTCAATAACTTAATTCTTAAACTCAGTCCCTTGGTTACTTCTGATTTTTTTTTTGGTAAAGGGGACGGTACCCTGGCAAAATTTATTAATAAAATAAAATAAAAGAATACAAGAAAAGGTGTGCTAGGTCAAAGCTCGGACAAACCCCGAGACATTGAAAAACCTACCACACCATAAAGGACTAAAACTATAGTTCTAACATTACATGCCAAGTCCAAATAAAGAGCCCAAAAGTGGCATCAAACATAAACCAAGCCAACCATGGCCCCAAATCAAGTAAAACAAAAGACATTAATCTATGAAAATCATGATCAAAACTAGACAGACTACCCAAAAGCCCATTGGTCAAAATCTGGTCCAATATAAGCCCCAAAGCAATGAGGCCACATTCATCATGAGCATTACAAGTTAAAGCCCATGAGCAGCAAATCCATGTTCCAATAAGCACTTCATTGGCCCATTCCAAAATTTGCATAATCCAATACTTAAGCCCATTAGGAATAGCCAGAGGTAATCCATTCCATGCAAACTGGACTTCAAACTTTGTAATTGGAGCGCAGCAGATCTTGTTTAGGTAATCCAGCAACATTGAGCATTGTTGATCCATTAGCAGGCATGCAAAGTACTTAGACCCACAAGTCCAGCAACAACCTGAAATAGCCCAGCCCAAAACCCAAATAGCCCAACCTACCTCACAAATTCTACACTCAGCACTTAAGAAAAAAAAGTTAGAATAATAACCCAATGCCCGAGCCCACCTAAAACCCCAAGGTCTCTCCCAAAAAACACACAACCAAACCTCCCCACCCCCCTATTCAGATGATTGAGAATAATATAATAATTTGTAGTGAGAATGATAAGGAAATTCAAATGGCCACTAAGAGTCTCTAACGAGCTTAACATCCAGGTCATAAACACCCAATTTGCAAACCCCATCACCAAAATCAGCCTCAAATCAACAGCATCCACTTCCATGTTAATAACTAGACCCATAATCAATCTGGGGGACCCTCATTATCTTTGTAACCCAACTTACAATTCCATATAATAGCAGCTTCTTTAGTGAACGTAGAACATCTCATTTGCAACCCCATTAGTTTGGTTCGAACACTATCCATAATAACCACCACCAGTTCCTGAACAAGTCTGTTTTTTCCCTGGAACAATCGTAGATTCCTCTCTTGCCAGACATAGTAGACAGCTGCCCCCAAGACCAGTCTATAAATAATACTCCAAATTGCTCTATTAGAGAGAAGACCACTACAAAAATTTACAATTCCATTCCAATCATTTGGGCAGTTGAATAACTTGGCTTTAGGTTTGATCATCAACCATATAGTCTTAGGGTAAGTACACTGAAAGAATAAATGGTCATGAGAATCCAGCTGCTCTTTACAAAAAACACATTGCATTTGGTTTCCCATATTCACTTCCCACCTGCTTATAACATCCTGGGTTTTGAGTTGTCTCCTAATTGCCAACCACAATATGAATGAGTGTCTAGGAATACACTGAGAAAACTAGACCATTTTAGCCCACTTAACAACTGGCTTAGTTTCTTGAAGGTCATCAAAGACTATACTAGATTTAAAAGGAACCATATTACAAGAGTTGCTTGACTTCCACAACACCGTATCCAGCTTGCCTTCAACAAGAACTGGCGTAGCATATTGAAATAACCCCGGGAACAAATTGATCCATTCCTCCGGCCAGTTCCATACCCCCTGATTAACAACTTGTGCAACAGTTGTATTTCTATCAAGCCTAGCCTCATATAGTTCTCTGTTAGTAATAAAATCACCAAGAGGGCTTAAATCATGCCAATTATCAAACCAAGCTGATGTATTCCTACCATCCCCTAGCTTTGTAACCAAGAATTCCCTAACCACCTCTCTGGTTTGCAAAATTTTTCTCTAACTCCAGCAGGCAGCCCCCTCTTTCAAGGGCACATCCCAAATACTTCTACCTTTCAATTTGAATGTGTGCACCCATTGAACCCAAAGAGTCTCCTTTCTATTGACAATGTTCCATAGGTGCTTTGACATAAGAGCCACATTCCACAAATCCAAATCCCTTAATCCTAAACCTCCTTGCCATTTTGGACAGCAAATGTCTTTCCATTTTACCTTCGCCTTACCCTTTTGAAGATCTCCATGACTCCATAGAAAGCCTCGGAGAAGCTTATTTATCTCCTTAAACACAGACTTTGGAAGGATAAAAACTGAAGCCCAATAGACTTGTAAAGAACTCAGAACCGATGAAATAAGCTGAAGCCTACCAGCAAAAGATAAGGATTTATTCTTCCAATCCAGAATTCTCTTTTTGACCTTATCAATTAAGACATGGCAGTCCTTATGATAAAGTCTTGACGACAATAGTGGAACCCCCAAGTACTTAATAGGAAGATCACCCCTCTGGAATGGCATAATCTGCATAATGGCTTCCTGAATATCCCCTTCAACATTACCAAGAAAAACCATACTTTTATGCATGTTCGGACACAAGCCAGAGATTAACTTAAATTCAGTCAATGCTGCATTAATAATACTCACTGAATCCACATCAGCATGACTAAACATAATTAAGTCATCCGCAAAGCATAAATGAGTTATTCCCAATTCCTTACACTTCCAATGGAACCTAAAGTTACCCACTTCTCTGACCTTTCTTTGAATACTCAAATTAAAAACTTCCATCACAAGAGTGAACAGGTAGAGTGATAGAGGGTCACCCTGTCTGAGACCCCTTTTGCCAGCAAAAAATCCAGTAACATTACCATTTATTGCAATGCTAAAAGAGGGACTAGCAATACATTCCATAACCCAATGAATAAAACAGGGATGAAAACCAAATCCCTCCAAGGCAGCCCGAAGAAAAGACCACTCAACTGAGTCATAAGCCTTCCTCAAATCCACTTTAAAAGCCACTCTCGGTTCACCCCTACTTTTGTGGTACCCTCTCATTAGTTCCTGAGTTAATAAAATGTTGTCACTTATCTGTCTTGAGGGAATAAATGCACTTTGATTTTTAGCAACAAGTTTGTCAAGAATGGGTTTCACTCTACTAACAATGACTTTACTGATACATTTGTATAACACATTGCAGCAGGATATTGGTCGAAATTCAGACACTTTTTGTGCAGAAGAACTCTTAGGAACCAAAGCAATAAGAGTAGCATTCACTTCTTTCAAGAGTTTTCCATTCTCAAAGAACTCTTGGACAGCTTTACAAACTTCTTTCCCAATGATGTTCCAGGAGGCTCTAAAAAATTTAGAAGAAAAACCATCTGGTCCGGGAGCTTTGTTATCATCAATCTCAAAGATAGCTCTTTTAATTTCCTCCTCAGTCACCTTTACAATCATAGAATCAGCTTCACTTCTGGTGAGTCTTGTCCTGAATAAGTTCATAGGGTCATGAACAGACTGCACCTCACTTGAAGTTCCCAAAATACTTTGAAAATACTCCACAAACTTATTACCAACTTCATGACCATAAGAACATTTCCCATCTAAATCCATCACCATATCAATTCTTCTCCTATTAATGTTCCCATTAACAACTTTATGGAAATACTTAGTATTGCAATCTCCCTCCTGCAACCATTTAACCTTAGGTTTTTGCTTTAGAAATATCTCCTCATCTTTAAGAGCTTCATTATAATTCTTAAGGCATAGAAATTCCTGCTGTCTAAGAGCATTATTTTGCGGATCCCTCATCAAATTTGTTTGGGCTGCCTCCAGGTCTACTTTAGTCTTTGCAACATTGTCAAAAAGATTCCCCTGCTCAAAGCTCAATTTTCTCAAAGGGTGCTTTAACCGCTTCAATTTAGAGACTACTGAAAACATAGAACAACCCTGCACAGCTGTATCCCATCCTTGCTGAATGACAGGAATAAATCTTTCTTTACCAGCAATATGGTTAGAGAACTTGAAAGATTTCTTATTGGCTTTCCTAAGTTCAGGAATAGAAACAATCGCAGGAGTGTGATCAGAAAGAAGAAAAGGCAGAAACTCAGTTCGAGCATTGGGGAATTCAGTCATGAATTGCAAGTTACCCATAACTCTATCTAATTTCTTGAGAATGCCCACACACTTACCAGGAGTTTGATTCCAAGTATATTTCAGCCCCGTCATATTTAAATCATCCACTTCCAATTCAGCAATACACTCCTTGAACTCAGCCATAGAAGCAGTAATACCAGAAAATCCAGCAGATCTTTCAGAGGGATCAAAAATAACATTAAAATATCCTAAAACACACCAAGCTCTATCTTGTGTAATTCCCTTATGCATAACAAGATCAGTCCATAGATGTCTTCTACCAATCATTCGGATGTGACCATAAACAAATGAATAGAAAAAACTCCTTTGCCCATTAGAAGGCACCACCAAACACAGCATAGATTGAGAAGATTGATTAAGAACCATGACATCACAAGAGCTGGGATCCCAACCAATAATGATCCTCGTGTACCGAAGACAACTAGTAGCATTCGAGTTCCAATCCCACGAACCAAAAACTTTTTGACAAACCGCATTCATATTCTTCTTTTGGACATGAGTCTCAACTAATCCACATAAACTAAGACCATTCTTGCAAATTAAATCCTTAACTTGTTTCTGGTTAGAAGCCTTATTAAGGCCTCTAATATTCCAAACAGCAATTTTTAACATCATTAAGAAGTAGGTAGAGGGACATCTGCACTCAATTCCCCTTGTACAGTAACATCAATCATCTCGAATTCTTTTGCCATAAAACCAGCCACACCTTCATTATCAGAATCCACTTCTTCAGTTATCATATTATTAAGATCACACTACCAGTAGAAGAATTTCTTTTGATTTTCCGTCCAATTTTCAAGCACATTTATTGGTGGTAATTCCCTTTTGTCAATAAAGTCCCAAACTTCATCTTTTTGATCTTTATATAACCCAGTTTCTTCATCAAAATCCGCATTGATATCCTCAACATCCTCATCATCAACAACCAAACCAGCTATTCTAAGGACATCAAATTTGTTACTCATTTTAGATTTATCCCCCATGTCCACATTCCCTTCATTACTCTTTTCCCCACCTGATTCCTTATTTTGATCATTAGATTTACTCCCTGAAGTAGAAGCCACCGAAAAATTCCATTTTGAGATATCAATAACATCAACCTTCTTCGGAATATACTTCATTTTATTCTTATTTTTCCTATCATTCCTCCCATACCCCTGATAATTTGGGCCAATTTTTCTACCCCCCATTCTATTATTGTTTCCCTTACTACCATTATTAGATCCACCTTGCCTAGCTGGACCCATATCTTCCTTGGGATTATAATTGTCTTGTCTTTCCAAACCAGGCTTAGGACCTTTATATCCCTGTAGCCTATTAAAAACACTTGTCCTACCTTGATGCACGTCATTATAAGATTGTTTAACATTATTTTGATTATTGCTCATCTGCCCATGGACCCCACTATTCTTATTCACTTTATTCCTCCTGCCCACTACTTGAAACCCCTCCTTATCAACTCCAGTTTTTTCTATCCCATTATTGGTGTTCAACCCCTTCTCTTTAATTACTTGCTCCTCAGCAGATAATGGCCTCATTGAGCATTTCTCATGAACATGCCCAAAAACACAGCAATAAGAACATCTGGGGGGCCTCCATTGGTAATCAATTTTTAAAGAAATACTATTACCCTGCATTTCACCCGAAGAAGGATAAAATACTTTAACAAACTCCGGTAATTCAGAATCAGCCTTAACTTCCACCAGAAATCTAGCATACCCAGCTCTACCAGCATTCTTAGAACATCTTTCTGCAGTCATCTTGTCAAGCATGATAGGATCACCAACACAACTGATAATTGAGCTTAAGCATTCATCATTCCAAAACTCTAGAGGGAGATCCACAATTGATGCCCATACTGGAAGATTCTTAGGTTCATACTTTTGAAGCTTTAGGTTCACTTCCCATGTCCGGGTACATAATGGGACCCCATTCACCAACCAAGTACCATATTCTAACACTTTTAACAGCCCCTCCTCAGTCTTAAACCAAAAGAAGAAAAACCCAGAGCTATTAGCAGCAACATCAATAAGCCCAAATTCTTTCCACATCCTAGATAAATGATAATTCACAGCCCCAAAAGAAAGTTTCGATCCAATAGTATATCCATAAAGAGTAAGAGAATGAGCAGCAATTGCAGGAGCAACTTGCTCCTTCCTCAACTTAACTACCCTTTCCCCACTAGGCAAAGTAACCGGGGGAACAAAATGCAACTTAATACTTCTATCAGATTCACAATCTCCCTTGGCAGCATTTAGATATGATCTCTTTACATTTGTATTGTCCCCTCCTAAATTCATAGTAGCCCCAAATACAATATCAGGACCATTTTTATGCCCTGTATCATTCATATTATTCATACCAAGGGAAGAACTAGGAGGACTTCCCAAAACAGAGTAATCAGATCGCTTAGGAACATCATTAATCACAACATCATCAATATTAGAAAATACATCATTGGACTTAGGTCCCGGGTTAAAAACAAGATCAATTCCCTTCAAATTAGCACCCAAATCAGATTGGTTATCATTAGCAGGAGTAGAAGGAGTAACAGGACTACCAAACCTGCGATTCTTGCTACATATTGCCAATGCAATCTGCTTCACTCTGGGAGAGACTGCAACAGGACCATTAGGAGTGCTAATTGATACAAGAGCATCCGCCTCAAACAGGTTCTGAGCTTTACAAGCCGCACTACTCTTCGCAGGAGTACTGGTCCTTCGATTATGCTTGATTTTAATGATATCTTTAGTAGCCGAGAACTTGTGGAGTCTCTTACTTGCCGAACGAGTAAGCCTAGGGGAAATATTCACCTCAGAAGAACTCTTAGTAGAATGGATGTTCATAGCAGGGTTCATATTCTTAATTGGAGAATCCGGTGGAATAAGAGGAGTAGACTCATTTGTAATTGGTGCCGAAGGACTACCAGGATCAGCCATGGTAGCCCCCTCAATAGGGGAAGAAAGAACTTCAGAGACATTCGACCGCCCCCGATCAGGAGGATCAGGGGGTCGAGAATTGTGAATTGGAGTGGAAGAATCCATCAAATCATCATCCATAAGGATATAAGAAGGATAATCTGCTCAATAGAAAGCCAAAACACCACTTGGAATTTCTAGATCAAGAAGGAAAAGGTCGGGAAGCCAGAAATCACCTAAATCGCCCAGAGCGCCTAACCTAGAGAGAGAAACTAGAGAGAGAAAAAAAATGACCAAATGAATTTCCTAAAATAGTGGTTGTGTTGGTTACTTCTGATTGGCTTTACCTTGTGATCAATTTGATTTTCTATCTTAAGAATAAAAGATTTTAATGTTTTAGCAGTTTCATCCTTAGTTCTTAAGAAGAATACCCATGTAAATCTAGTAAAATTATCAACTATCACAAGGCAATATGATTTCCTTCCAATGCTTATTATACTTGTAGGACCAAATATATCCATGTGCAATAAGTATAATAGAGTAGTGATAGAGTTAACTTCTTTGGATTTGTGGGATACCCTGTGTTTCTTTCCTTTCAGACAAGCAACACAGTTGTCTTTATGAAAGAACTCCTTTTTAGGTATACCATGTACCAAGTTATTCTTAGCCAATTTATTTATTGTCTTATAATTAACATGACACATTCTTTTATGCCAAAGAGTTTACTCATAACTATTAGCCTTGGAAAGAAAGCATGACACTTCACCTAGTGGGGAAGCATTGTTCATATCCTGCTTGTACATATCCCTTTTCCTGGGAGATCAAAGAAGCACCAATTCCTGAGGAATTGTTATCCCATGTTTGAGGATAATGCACTCGTGTTCTGTGAAAAGCATTTGATGCTTTTGATCATAAAATTGAGACACACTCAAGAGATTGTGTTCAAGCTGTTTGACAAAGTGTACTTTATCAATTGTTAACTTACCATTGGACATATTACCTCTACTAGAAACGTATCCTCCGGCTTCACCTCCAAACTGAACAGGACCTCCATAAAAATTTTGAAATTATTGAAGGAGAGATATGTTCCATGTCATGTTCCTGGAGCATCCACTATCCACAATTCAAATGTTTCCATTTTATCATATGGACATCCCTACATAAAAGGTGAAATAGCTAGTTTTTATTATAAACCCAAGCCTTATTGGTCTTGGGTTCTTCTAATGATGATAACATAATTGAACCAAAGTGTAAGCATGGAGGTACAATAGTGGTTTGGGAAGAGGAAGTTTGGGCTACAGCATCTTCTCTAATCTTCCATTCCATCCTTTGGTTGATAAATGATGATGAGTTTGATGAAGCTTGGGCAGTAGAGCATTCTTTCGAAGCTTTTTTCTTTTCGGAAGAAGCTTTCACATCTTTCTCTTCGGAAGCAGTCTTCTTCTCGAAAGGTTGGGAAGGGGCCTTTTTGTTCTTCGGAACTTTCTTTGGTTTGTCTTCTGAAGCTATTTTCTTTTCTGAAGAAGATGTTTCTTCCAAAAGCAACTTAACTTCGAAAGCTTGCTTCCCTTTCTTCAACATTTTAACCTTGTTGTGTGATCCAAATGTGAGGCCTTCCTTGGCTGCTCCTTTATTAACCCTGTTTGCATAATATGTGCTTGCAGGATTGTAGAAATAATCTTTAGCCATGTGATTATGCAGGCCACACATTATGCACTTAGTGTTGGCTTTGGTAGGATATGCATGTTGTTGTTTATTGCTTTTCTTGTTCTCTTCAACAACTTTCCCTTTCTGCTTTAGATCCTTCAATTGGATAGGAATACTGGTACCATACTCCTGTCCTGAATCTGAGCTTCCAGCCACTTGGAATCTAGCTAAAATGAAAATACCCTTTTGCATTGGGTCAATTTTCATTTTAGACTCGTCCACCTTCTTGGCAGTTCTTTTGGCTGCTTGAATCTTGTTCTTTCTTTGTTTGGTGGTTAGATATTTGTTCTCAGCTAAAGGGACAAGGTTTTCAACCTGTCCTTCTTTGTGGTGGTGGTAATCATTGTTACATCACTCTTCTTCTTAATGAATGGTGGGTGAACAGTTGGAACCTTTTTCTCTTTAGTACCACATCTTGGTTGTCTAATAGACACATAGGAGTGTGGTGGAGCAATTTCATTGGTTCCCAACCCACTCTTGTTTTGATAACAATCTTTTGAGTGAGAGGCTGATGCAATAATGTCGTTGAAGTTATGCTCCTGGATAGCATACTTTTTTGCTTCAGCCTCAGCTATTAGTAGTTCGGCTTAAGCCTCAGTCAACTTTGAAACTAAGTCTTTTATTTGAGCCCTGTAATTAAAGTGCTCATGTTTTAAAGTACATGCAATGTTTTCAAACTTTTCAATTTTTAATTTATTGTCAGATTCTGCTATTTTAAAATCAGCTTTTAGCATGTTTAAAGACTCAATATCAGACTTAAGTTTCAAGTTTTAGTCCTGGTACAACTTAACCTTAGATACACAGTCAGGAGTACAAAGATGTTCATATACCTTGGTATCATCTGTACCATCCATGAGAGCTTGAGCAGGAGTGACATCTTACACCATAAAGCTCCAGTCAACTTCTTGAGCAACAGTTGCGGTTTGCTCTGTTGGCTTGGTTACAGCTTGTGTGGTAGCATGATGTTGGGAGGCTTGACCTACTCCAGGATTGGATCTTGGAGCTTTGTATTCCCTTGCAAAGTGACCAAGTTAGTTATAGTTGTAACACTTAGCCTTTGCTTTGTCAAACCCAAATTTGTTGTTTGTTGGGTTCTGAGGGAAATGCCTTCCAGTTATCTTGTAGATTTTTTTTTGCTCGGTAGGTAAGGAGAGCCATTTGCTAGAAAATGTCCATGTACTCGACATCATCTGGGCTAAAACACTCCAGACTATCAGAACAGAACTGGAAATCACCCGAGTGTTCCTTTCCTGACACAAAAGCACAATTTTCTTGAAAAGGACCTTGTTGAGCTTGTTGACACTTAGGTGTCTCAGGGAAAGTGATGTAGGGTCCAGATGAGCATGATGGCTGCTTGTTGTAGGTTAGGTACATCTGGGGATTTTTAGTTCTTGCACCTTCAGCAACATGTAGAGCATTGCTGACAGGAGG
Source organism: Flaveria floridana (assembly GCA_018326465.1). Taxonomy (NCBI): domain Eukaryota; kingdom Viridiplantae; phylum Streptophyta; class Magnoliopsida; order Asterales; family Asteraceae; genus Flaveria; species Flaveria floridana. Next base: position 14,755 of record BJCO01813050.1, read on the forward strand.
GGTTGAGCTGCCATTCATCTGTCACTTGTTCAGATTCTCCATCTCCATATGGTATACATCAAGGATTCCATACAGTTCCAAGGTTTTTAGGTCTCCTGATAGAAACATAATAGAAAGTCCATTCACGAGGAAGAGCACTCATGAATTTCCTTACTATGTCTCTCTTTTCAAGAGTCACACTCATGGACTGCAGAGATGCAATCAGATCCATGTATCTGAAGTATTGTTGGCTCAAGGTTTCACCATCAATGTAGGTGAAGTTCTCAAACTATTGCTTCAGAGCATCCTTCTTGGATTCTTTAGATTCTGAGGAACCAGAGTACATAAGTTTTAAGGCATCAAAGAGTTCCTTGGCTGTTGTGCCATGCTCAAAGCCTGCCATAATAGAGTTTGGTATGCCAGTGAGCAAGACAGTCATAGCTTTGCTATCAATGTCCATCTTCTTATAGTCTTCATCAGAGTAATCTTTGACATCCTTTTCAATCATGGCACCATCTCCAGTTGATGAGGCCACTTTTGGTATGTATGGTCCTTGAGTAACAGACCTCCACATACGGGAGTCTTGATACTTGATAAAGCCTTCAATGCATTGACACCAGGTCCTGAAGTTATCAGGAATGATAATGGGAGCTTTAGTCATTGTTCCTATTTCTGGTTCAACATACTTCTTGTTAAAGGCCATTTTGGTTGAGTGAGTGAGTTTGGAGAAACAAGGGTGATTTAGGATGGTTAAATCTCACAATCAAGATCCTGGATGCTCTGATACCAATTGCAGGATCGATATAAGTCTCTTAACACTTAATGTTTCTTACAAACTAAATAAGTGACACTCGTTTGATGAATGCAGAATCAAGAACTCAGTTGATAATAATATAATAAGTAAAGAACACAAGAAATGTTTTCAAGATACTTGTGTATATTATATCTCAACTAAGTATTATAAGAGTCATGCAAAAGCATGGATAATAAGTTACAATGAGCGACTATATATACTACTATCTACAGCTTCTTATACGTAAATAAAATGCTGGAACTTACTACTAAACAAATACTACATTGCTAGAGGTAAGGTATCTTGGATAAAATATTATCTAAGATCAGGTCCATGACTTACCTTTTGGTCACCTACTAAAGGTGGTGATTATACCAACTAAGGAATGGTGAACAGTGGACCAAAGTAAGGTCAACCACATGAATGTGGAAAGTATCTTGTAGCGAATTAGAGTAGGAAGCAAGTGTCAGTCGGACCATGCTTTGTCCACTGGTTCAGTTGGACCATGCTTTGTCCACTGGTTCAGTCGGACCATGCTTTGTCCACTGGTTCATACTGTGATTCTTCCGAAGGTAGAATGGCTTTGGAAGAATACGCTCTTCCGAATTATTTATACTTCGGAAGACACAACTTCTTCCGAGGCTTTGTCTTCGGAAGACTTTGTCTTCGGAAGACTTTGTCTTCGGAAGACTTTGTCTTCGGAAGACTTCGCCTTCTAAGTGTTTACTTTAGAAGGAGATCTTATAAGTCTCGGAATACTGAGTTCATCCTTCAAAAGTTCTTCGAAAGAGCATCTTGTTAGCTTCGTAAGTTGCAGCATTGTCTTCGGAAGACTTCTCATAGATGTACAGATTTCTTTTAAGTGTTGTTTTGATTGCACCAGCCTCAATAGATTCAACACCATGCTTAACTCGGATCCTTCAAAAAAATTATCATATAATAGTTAGCTAATTAACACTATTATCTAATGTTATACTTTAAATCTTGTTGTAACATCCAAAAAGTTTGATAATTATTTATTTATTTGAATTAGTGTTCAGTCGCATACCAAACGTGCGAATGAAGCCCAATCGCACGAATGATGGGCGTATGGGGTCAGTCGCACGATTGAACCGTGCGAATGGTCCAATCGCGCGATTGAGT
>BJCO01813065.1:0-10263 GCA_018326465.1 Flaveria floridana
AATAACTTAAAAACCTAACACGTTTACAAGCTCAAATACCCATTACCCAAACTAAACAAATTAAAAAAAAATAACTAGTTATACCAATAACCCTCATCGCCTTACCCTGTCGTCGATCACCCAACAACATTTGTCCCTGTCGCCAATGATAATGATATGTAACCAGATGATTCTGATATCAAGTCAACAACTTCTTCAAGTTCAATTTATTCGAGTTCAATTCCTTCGGATTTGTGTTGAATGATCTTCATTCGGACCCCTTTATTATTGTATTTTTTTCTTTTATTTATATAAATGTACGGTAAAAAAAAATTTTACGTTACCCCTGAATTTTTCTTTTAGATCCGCCACTGCCTAGAAGGTTGGCTATTTCAAGAAGAGGCATCCATGTCCATCATGTGTCCTCTATGTAATGAAGTTCTGGAATCACATGACCATTTGTTCACCGCGTGTCACATTCCTAATCACTTATGAGCGATTATCAGCCAATGATTGAAAATTCAACCTATATACGTCTTTTCTTTTGAAGATTTCAAAACTCGATGGCAGGAGACTGGACTAAAAAGAAGCTTATTCAAGTCATTATAATGACAACTTGTTGGTGTATTTGGAAAGCAAGAAATGATCGAGTTTTTAATGGCAAACATTCCTAGGTGGAAAACCAATTTGGAGAGGTCAAGTCAATGTCTTATCTGTGATTAACAATCGTTTGTATAAGATCAAGGTGGAATGGAACAAATGGTGATATTTCAATATTAATATGTAGTTTTTTTTCTCCTTTTGTTCTTTTCTGTTTGTATTGTTTATATAGCCTCTGACTAGTTTTTTATTATATTTCATCTTGCCCATTCAAAAAAATATGTATAGTCATCTATACAAATTCATACACACCAACTTACTACTATAACATATATACATAAACTCACTTCCAACACAAATTCCATAGTCATTCAATTTATCAAAACACACAACTCATCACACATGCAAAGTACATACTTGTTTTAAAACGCAATGCATGTCATGATCATTATCCTTCGATTAACTTTTCATGTAATAACACACTTAAATAACACATCAAAAGGTTATAAAGCATAGCCTAAACCCCACAGCCATACCACACATTAATCATTTGCATAACCCAACCACCACATACTGCGCATTGCACAAACACATAATCTAGAGTAAGTAATTAACATCGTTAGCACCCTAATTATATTCGATCATCAAAACAACGTAAAATCACACTTTTTAAGCAACATTTGGTTTTAAACACAACTCACATATGACCCCGTTTACCAACTTTATAACCATTAAACACACACACACAATTACTTGAATCAACCCAAAAATATTGAAAATGTTAAAGGAAGTGCAAATAGAACTCGCCTTGAGGGAATACCACCTAGGTAGCTTTCTGCACGCTCATTTGACCTGATTTGGCTCAAAAAAAAAAAAAAACTCACCGTCACATGTGTCTGCGTCTGACCACTACAAATCGCGGTAATTAAGTTAATTAAGTATAAATTAATTAACACACTTAATTAATCCCACGTTTAATTTGTCACACACTTAGTTAATTAAAATATATAGTTAATTATAACTTAATCAACCCCACTCACAAGGTTAAAGTTGGTCACACTCGCACAAAACATATTCACAAGTTTTAATTTGTTAAAAATTTATGACCCCCTTCAAAAAAACCGAAGGTTACAGAAGGAGAGAATAGAAAGAAAGTGGTGATGTGGCTATAATCGGAGGCGTCTAGACTCCACAGCACCGGGGCTGATCTTAAAGATTTTGGGGGGAATATTCAGATTCCCCTTTTATAATTCTGTGTAAACTACTAAAACTAATATAAATCTAGATAAATAGATTAAAGCTGATCCATAGCCACAATAGAGAAAAGAAGCACAAAACACATAAAAGACGTAATAATTAATAATAAAATTCAAATAACACAAGTTGAAATCACAAAACACATAAAAGATGATCATATTTTACTTGAAGATGATAAAATGTTTGCTTATTTTGACTGTAAAAAGAAGAATCAAGCAGGTTTTTCATATGTATTCTTCTCTCTGAACTCTTGAATGGCACTTCTAATCATCCCATCCACATTGCTGCTAACAAAAAGATGAGTACCATCCAAGATGTGGATAATAAACTTCTGTGATTGCGGCAACGACGCATTGTAGTTGATTATAAATTGAGCCATTGGTATGTCGCTGTAACGACCACAAAGTAACAGGCGGATTCTATTAGTGAGGTTTATAATAATTCACAACAAAAACATAGATTTGACAGTTAGATATCTTACCATGAAATAAAGATTCCTTTGGCTGCATGTACCATGATGTTGAAATGCGGATGCAATGTTTTAGTAGTTAACTGCTATACAAACATATGCAAAGTCGGTTTCATAAGATCAACGGATGAATATTGTTGCCCAAAAAAGGAATGAAAGAAAAACTAGTCAAACTATCATTCTTCAAAGGAATTAAAGAACACGAACACAACACAATATACTTATTCATGTCAAATATCTCAATCCTAAACCGGACACACTAAAAAACTGTATAACAGGAACATGTCTGATAAGAACCAAAATGAAAGGATCAATGGAATAGCTACAATCTCAAATAGGTTACAAATTGATCCTCTTAATCATACACAATTACCTCCTTGCCTAATTTAAGTAATTATCCCGAATTACCTCCATGTTCAATTTCAGCATCTATTTCAAAGGCTAAAATAAAACTTCCAGCAATCCACTAGAATAAATAGGCCTATAGTCATCTCTTTTTCTTTGTCTAGTATTTTGATATTTGTGTTCTTGTATTTGGAGATCTGCCTATCTCGAATCAGGCCAACTATTCATTGTTTTTAGATTTCAATTAATCGAATTTTCAAGTTTCTATCATTGGTTCCATTGCCGGGAACACGATGGTGCAGACCTGGAGCAACAATACTTCACTAGAAGATGGTTCTAATCCTAATACGATTGTTGCACAACTTGCAGCCATTGCCTCACGATTGGAGTCTTTTGAAAGATTGAAAGATGATGTCGCAACGCTCAAATCACAAGCCAATCCTAAACAGAAACCACGCAGTTGATTTAGCCGCTATGATGATGGAAAGTTCGAGCAGTACGAAGAGGGGGAAAGCTCCTGGAGGCGCAATCATCAGTTTAGGCCTTCTACAAAAATTATTTTTCCCACCTTCAGTAGCGGTGACTCGTTCGGCTGGATTTTAAAGGCTGAAAAGTTCTATGCATGGCTTTCTGCAGATCAGTCAATTACCTTTTGGGAAGAATTGGTTAGTGCCCTCACAAAAAACTTTGGCCCTGCAGAATTCCAAAATCCTGGCGAGTACTTATGTAGCATTAAACAAAACGGGTCAGTCCAAGAGTATAGGCAGGAGTTTGTTAAAAGATCATCTCGGGTTTCAAACTGGCTCGAACACTACCTGTTGGGAGTATTCTTAAAAGGGTTGAAGGAGGAACTAAGGGCGGATGTTTGAATCCACAAACCCCGTTCAATCTATAGTGCTATGAGTTTAGCATTAGAATTCAAATCAAAGGCAGGTTACAACTGATTTGGGCAGAATTCAAAATCCACTCCCACCGCCAAAACCTCTTCGTCGGCCGTTACTTCTTCAACCAGCAATATACCAACTGAAACCCCTTCATACGTTTCCCCTCTAAGCATTTCTGATGAGGAGAAATAGTCCCGGTTCACAAAAGGGTTGTGCTTTCGATGTGGGGAGAAATTCGGTCCCAGACATCGCTGTAAATCGGGAACTTTCCAAGTCTTAGAAATCGTTGATGTAGGAGATGAAACAACAGCAATAAACGAGCAGAATAACTCAAGTGAAATGGCTGAGATCAGCCTTCACGCTCTTTTTGGTCAGTCTACACCAACTACTATAAAGCTTCAAGGAGTTATAGGTACAACTAAGGTGCTAGTATTGATTGATAGTGAGCCAACCCATAATTTTATTTCGGATAAGCTGGTAAACGACCTACAGATAATCTCCCAGATCATCACACTCTTCGGTATCCAAATAGGAGATGGAAATGTCATCCGACGCAACCGGATATGCAAGGATGTCTCGTTGAAATTATCGAATCTCTGCATCACACAAGACTTCTATCCATTCGCCCTAGGAGGTGCTGATATGGTACTAGGCATTCAATGGTTGGCTACCCTAAATACAATTCAAGCAAATTGGGCTAAAATTTTTATAATATTCACTGTCAATGGTCAAGAATATAAGCTGCAAGGAGTGCAACCAGAAGTTTACAACTCTGCTACCTGCCACCACCTCGCTATCGAACCGTTTGAGGAACAATTGATGATTGGGACAGGTCCGTTTTTGCTTAATCGACTTGAGGACAAGTCGTTTTACCAGGCGGGAAGTAATGATAAGAACAAAAATGGAAGGATCAATGGAATAGCTACAATCTCAAATGAGTTACAAATTGATCCTCTCAGTCATATGCACAATTACCTCCTTGCCTAATTTAAGTAATCATCCCGAATTACCTCCATGTCCAATTTCAGCATCTATTTCAAAGGCTAAAATAAAGCTGAAACTTCCAGCAATCCACTAGAAAAATAGGCCTATAGTCATCTCTTTTTCTTTGTCTAGTATTTTGATATTTATGTTCTCGTATTTGGAGATCTGCCTATCTCGAATCAGGCCAACTATTCATTGTTTTTAGATCTCAATTAATCGAATTTTCAAGTTTCTACCAATGTCCCATATCTAAACAAGTCAACCGGGTTGGTGGGTTGTAAATGTGTTGTAATCAAGTTAAACACGTCATGGACAGGTTGGTGCGCTGCAGTAAATGGGTTACAAGAGGACTTAACCAGCCAAAGCTCAGCTCGAGTTTGATTTGGCTATACTGATTTTTAAGTTTACATATATTACTCTATATAAAGATGATTCAAAATACTATAGGAAAATAAAAGAGAAAACAGAGAACAAACCGTAAAAAGCATAAAAAATTTAAACAAAAATTATGGCTTTTGAGAAGGAAACATGAATCAAAACACAGTAAGGAAAAATGAAAAATTAACCAAAACTTGACATACGAGACAACAACTTTAAGCCCTCGAAATCAAGCGCATCGATTTGTTCATTCGAATAAGCAGCTTCATTTTCTTCAAAGTTCAAGCAAATATTCATTTATCAATCAACCCCCAAAATCCACAGATAGCTGCTAAGCAATTGAACTGTTGAACTTAAACCTCACACTGTCGAACTAAGGTTGAATCCATGGACAAGGATGATATATATAAAAATAAAAACTTACAGGAAGTGAAAGTTGTAGCCTTTGATGATAAATCAATGGATGGTGGTGTTGAATCGATGATTGATAACGATGAATGACGAGTGGAATCTGGAGGGGATAATCGATTTAGGGCATGGGGATTGTGGGTGTGGTTGCCTGAGAATAATGATTTTAGGTTCTCCCTTTAATTTTTTACAGCGGGGCAACAAATTGAAAAATATATTACAACTGAAAAAATAAAATCTTATCAGGCTTACGAGCCTAGACGATTATTGAATGCAAATCTTGGTCTCGGGCTCAACAACTAAAAGAGTCATCTTTTAGGCTCGAGATCAAGCTCAGCTCGTTCGAGCTTTTTACTGATGCGATCTTGAGTAGCTCTCGAGCTACCTTGACTCGCTTACATTCCTAACCTGGACACGAAGAGGTCACCGAACATGACCTATTCATTAAATGCTTTGAAGAGTATTTCTGTGTGGTGTTGGTGTCATGTTTTTGGTCACATAAGGAATTTCCACCCCCAAAATGAAACCGAAGACCCGATCCTATCCAGATTTTTTATCCTGAAGAATGGCTAAAATAACATGATTTCAAATTCTTCACTACACTGTGAATTTGAATGAACAAAGTATGTAGCATTGTAGCAACCAATTCTATAAATATGATACCAAATAAATGGAAGAACTTGATACCAGATTCAAAGTTAGAGCAAAAATAAAAATCTGACTTTGCAGATGACTGAATTGAAGCTACCATGATGCAAACCTTTGTTATGAACTTATGACAATAAAACTTGTAATCCATGGGTACAGTTCTCTGTACCGAACTTATTGATCATAATCATCAAATGAGATTTTCTACATATAAAAGGACCAAACAGAAATGGAATCTGATCAACAAAATGTACTGATGAACAAACTTTGAAAATAGGAGAATCGAAACTAGATTTCTAGATGAAGACATTACCGATTACGATAAGGAAATTAACAATTGACACTGATATTTTTATGTATCCTCTAACATCCTCAATAGATAATCAACTTTTGCGTAGAAATCTATGAGAGAAATGAATCGAGAAGGAGATAGCGAGGAAAATCAACAGATAGCTGGAGATGCAGGTAAATTACAGTCTCTGTACTATTTCACAAATGCGCTCTTCTAGTGCCATTGATCTTTCTTTAGGGTGTTGATGGTCCAGGTCAAGGCTAACTATGCTTTCGGGGAATGACGAACTTAATTGGTCGGGTTGGGTGGGTCGGCTGCAATAGTTGGTTTTACTGATCTGTCAGTTTAACGATCCAGTTTTGGCGATATGGTGGTTAGAACAGACTGTTTTAACTTTTTTCTACATCATTAGTTGGGATTAAAAATCATAAAACGATAAAAATGATTGATTATTATAATGCATACACTATATATTGCAAAAATATAACATAGATCATAAAGATTTAATGACCGGTTCAATATACAAAATCGGCAGGTCAGGCCGTGAAGGGTGTGGGTTCATGCTGGGTTCGGGTCAAAAAAATGATATTTGTGTTTGGGTCAGAATGAGCGATGACCAGAATGGCTATGGGTCAAAATGGGCTGTTAAATATAAAGATGAATAAACCTGTTACCTACTGGTGGCCACACCATAATACTAATAATCAACATTACCATCAACAAATGCAATATTAATAACAAAATCAACAACAGATGTGTCAAATGAACATAATTAGACCCAAATTAACTACAAATTCAGATTAAATATATCGTACTGGATAATTCTTAACACTAAAACTTCATAAATATAACCCAAATCAAAACACAAGATAACCTGCAAGTTCATAAATCTCAGAAAATTCAAGCACCCAAATTCGAAAAACTAATACTTCAAAATAGGATTTCATAATCCCACAATATCATACACCCAACAGCTTCACTTTGATATTTCAATAAAGCAAGTAGGCAATTAAAGCAACATATTGAAATTATAGCTTCTAATTGCGACCATTGAATTATAATATATCTCAGTTCTTAACCAAACCCATCATCCATAATTCCATATTAACAAATTCACAATCTTTAAAGATAACAAATGGGTATCTTAAATCTGAACTCACCGATTGCGAAGATCAAAGGAAGAAGGAAAGAATTTGGGTAAATTGTTGGATCTAAGAGAACGACGAGATTCAGCTTCACCTTTTGCTGCGATCTTCAATGATAATTTGCTTCGATTCACCCACAACTCCTAGAATCTTTGAAGCTAAAAAAAACCCTAATTTGATAGTAAGCTTCGATTACCAGAATCGACGTATCAGTCTTAGAGCATCTATAGGAATTGTTGTAATACTGTGTGTACGAGGAAAGAGAGAACAGAAAAAAATGTAATAACCAAAATATAAAAAGTATTATTTAAATTAACAAAAAATAATTATTATTTTTAATGTAATCCCTAATAAAAATGAGATAAAGATAGCGCTAATGGGTTCGAAACTTATTGAGCGGGCTCGGCTTCGGCTCGAAATTTTAACGAGCTGAAAAATCACTCGAGTTCGGCTCGTGAAGCTCGAGCTAGCTCGTGGCTCGTTCGAGTCATCTCGATTCTCATCTTAATATATATGAAAACACAAAAAATATATTAGGGCTTTTGTATTTTGTGGGATACTACGTACTTAAGGGAACAAAGATCATTAATTTCATAATGAACATGAAGTGAATGTTACTACAAAATAAAATTTAACCCCAAACATTACATTGCAAGTCCATAGGAACACATACTTAAACCGTTAGACCAGAGTTAGAGGTGGACGTATCGTTTCTTCAAAATAACCGATTTGATTATTAATCTAACCTGTTTAATCATCGATTGTACAAAACTCCTTCCTGGAGTTCGGTTAATAGTCGATTTCCACTATTAAAAAATCCTAACATGAGATACTTGTTTTGGTTCATAACTTATTTCTTTAATAATCAGTTAAAAGCTAGGTTTTTTGTCAATTATTTTTAATAAAGATCATTTAAATAGTAGATACATAAAATAAACTCAATGAACTTTATTTTCATTTATTTTTGAAATATTAGAAATTACAAAACAAGATTTAGATATGAAAACCCTCGTACGAGTAATTAGAAAAGTTGGAAGGATTTGAAAAGAGGAGTGTTATGATGGCTTGCACATTATGAATGACTATACATACAAATATTTCGCATGGCAATGTAGTGTGTAAATTTTACGTTTTTAGTGTTATTATGAGTTTTGAGAGTTAAAGATGTGATGTGATTAAACCAATACACTCAATATCTATTTATAATCATGTAGAGGATAAAAGTGTCAAAATAACATCTACAACCCAATCCCAACGACTATATAGCAACTAAAAACGGACTAGTTTTTCACCAACGGCTATAACAAGTTATCCAGTTGTTTGTGATGAGGAAACAAGATGGGCAGAAATTGACTGTTTCAATCAGTTAGACACCGGTTTTAGGATTGATTTAATATTTGATATCAAGTAGAATTTCAGACCTGGTCAGTTAACCGGTCTTCTTTTGCACCTCTAGCCACAATTACCCCCTCTAACTAGAGACTACATTCATCTATATAAAAGTAGATCAAGTCAAAATGGGACAACGGGTCGAAACAGATTCTAGACAAAACAAGATCGTTTTAAAATAAGTATCAATTTGGTTCGGATCAAAGACAATTTTTTGATCAAAATGTGCCTAGGTTGAAATGAGCCGTTCTATAAGATGAATATTAAATGACAAAATAATAATTAGAGCAACTATATCTATAAGAACAAATTAATAAGATGGACATAGAATAACAATCAAGTGTGCTCCAAATTGCATTATAAAAAACCATGACAAAGGAATACCGTTATGAATCTGAAGAACCACAATTGTTCTGCAATTCTTGAAACACAACAAAATCAAAATGATAATAATGATACAACAACAAATGATTTTATAACTGAAAATATATCCTCACAATCTAAACCTAAGTATGAATTGGCACCTAATTCAGACACCCGTGCCTCTGGTTCATCTTCAAGACTACATTTCATCGTCTTCCAACGAGTTATAGATCATCCTACAATGAAAAGAAAACCAATTATAAGGATCTAATGAATCATGGGTCCATAGGAACCCCCTTGGATGGAGAACATCCTGAATGAGCATAGCATGAATAATCAGTGAAAATTTAAAATGTATTTACCAAAACAAGGTGATGAAGAGAAGAAAAACAAGATATCCGAGTTTGAAAAGCCGTTGCTTCTTTTCCCAATTGAGCTGGTTAAAAATCTCCGTGACATCCACAAGATGTTCTTTTCGAGTGTACCTAATAATATAAAATTAGATACGATCATTACACCCATGGAATAAAGTTCACACACGAAACCTTTAAATGGGTAACACGGTGGTAAGTGCCTGATTCTCTCTAGCATAAAAAAGGTCTCAGGTTTGAATTTTTTAACCCCTTGAAGGCCACATGCATGCAGGCTGCATTTCACCTGGTCCAATTGGTTAGCAGGGTGTTGGGCTGGCCTTTCATGGATTCTCATGGTTAGCAAAAAAACGTTTGCATATGAATGGCAAATTTTATGCATATCATTAAGAGAAATCATCATATATTTCATTCAGTCAGGTAAAAGTATCATCTACTTTTGGGACATCCCATGAAAGTGGCAACATTTCCTTGTTTATTACATGATTTCAAGTTATTTGCTCATTGACATGATTACAAATTAGTTGATGACCCATGATTTGCAACCACATATTCCCTTAATGTGCATTCAATACAAACAAACAAACAAACAAACAAACCCAGTATATCCCGCTCAAGAGCAGGGTCTGGGAGGGGTAGGTGTAGGCAAGTCTTTCCTCCACCCAGATAGGTGGAGAGACCGCTTCCAAAGAGACCCCCGACTCACTATCAAAAGCCATAACGCTAGCGAATTAGTATATAATCAAAGATA
>BJCO01813093.1:0-10423 GCA_018326465.1 Flaveria floridana
TGTTGCGATATTTGAAGAGTGCTCCTGGCAAAGGGGTTTACTTTTCAAAGTCTTCTTGTTTTAGTTTGAAAGCATTTGCTGATTCTGACTGGGCAAAGTGTCTTAGTTCTAGGAAGTCTGTCACTGGGTTTTGTATTTTTCTTGGGAGCTGTTTGGTGTCCTGGAAAAGTAAGAAACAACCTACTGTTTCTAGGTCGTCAGCAGAAGCTGAATACCGAGCAATGTGTGCTGCTTCTTGTGAGCTTATGTGGTTGGTTAACTTGCTTAGAGAATTGCAAGTGGTAGTTGGTCTTCCTGTTGTTTTGCATTGTGATAGTAATGCAGCGCTGTCTATTGCTGCTAATCCTGTCTTTCACGACAGGACTAAACATTTTGAAGTAGACTTGTTTTTTTTGAGAGAAAAAATTTCTCAGGGTATTATACAAACAACACCTACAACCTCAGTTAATCAGCTTGCTGATGTGTTTACGAAAGGTTTGCCTGTACAGCAGCATAATTCATTGTGTTCCTTGTTGCACATGCGTGATGTTTTTTCACCATCAAATTGAGGGGGGGTGTTGAAATAATAGGGTAGTATTAGTATTTTTTTTCATTTTGTGTTCAATTTGATTGTGTGTTATTATTTGGTTGTAGCTGATGCTTGCTGGGCTGCTGCTTGCTGGGCTGCTGCTTGCTGGGCTGCTGCTTGCTGGGCTGCTGCTTGCTGGGCTGCTGCTTGCTGGGCCGCTGCGTTGATGATTCAAGTGATAAAGGGAAGTCGGGTTCTAGAGTTTTCTCAATACACAACACACTCTTTCTCTCTCAACCGACTCTTCATTTTTCCGGTTCCACAAGAGTTCTCGTGTTTTGTGACTGATTCAAGTGGTATTGAATCTTTATGAGTTTGTACGCATCTTCTCATTGTATTCATGATCAGATGCTTGTTCTTTGGGTCTAGAATCTTTTGTATTTGTTGCAGTCTTGATTCGTGGTTGTAACTGTGTATGTTCTTGTTTGGGTTGTAACTCTTTGAATCCAGTCATTTTGACAGATAGAAACAAAAAGCAATCAATTTATTCAGATAGATAGACCCAATTCGAGAAGGGTTAGATCTCCAAATACAAACGAAGTGATAATCAAAATATTAGAATGAATCTACCGAACTAACAAAGTCTGCTAATTATGCTAATTGTGGTTGTTAATCGTTCCTAGAAACCAAGCGTGGAATCGCTCCCCACAGCCCAATTACTTCGCTACTGTGTTGACCAAATGGGTCGACCCATGATCCAAAAACAACATTTAATTGGGCCAATTGATTCGGCCCATCTGAATTTGACCCAGTTGTGTTAAATCGTTTATTTCTCCTTGTATATACTAGCTGGGTCCTATCAGGGTACCTCCTTCTCCAGCTCACATTGGTGGTGTGTAAATGGTTTTATAGGATCGATATGCATTCTAAAGCATACATTAGTCTCTATAAATCCTAAGTAGTTGCCAAGGTTTTTTTTATCATAATTGATTGCATAATGATATTCAGCCCAGTTGCCAAACCCACTACTATTCGGTTTGTATTGTATGTTGCCTTTTCTAAAAGATGAAATACTCGATAATTCAATATCAACAAAACACTTTTTCATGGTGATTTATCTAAGATTTTGTATGACATAATCTTAGGCTTTGTTGACCAGAACCACTCACATCATGTACAGTTGTATACTAGTTTTAACGGCCTTTTATGGCTTTAGGTAAGCCCTAAGAGCTTGGTTTCTAAGTTATCTACATTGTGAACCACTATCTACTCCAATTTCTCTAGGTCGACAACACTCTCATTACTTCGTGGTTCCTATGGATGACCCTTTTCTTTATCGGAGCATTATAGTATTTAGTTTTTCAGTTTCTTCAACGACCCACTAATCAATATCGTATAACAATTAAATATATATTGATGTATCATAAGGTTAAATTAGCTGATGGGTGGACTATCTTTCGTTTCTCTACCATTATGATTCATGCCTATGTAGATGTTGATTGGGTTGGTTGTCCCGGTGATTGATGTTTTGACTATTCGTTAAGCAGTGCACTATTGCATGGTCGAGTAAGAAGGCTGAGTATCTGGATGTTGGTCATCCTTCTACTAAAAGTAGGCGAGTCATGTCACTAAAGCATGAGCTATGGTTGTCTCCAAGTTATGCATATACTCTTTGGTGTTACATTGGTGCTACATATATGGTGGTTTTTCCCATCTTTTATCAGCTCGCTAAGCATTACAAGATTGATCTACATTTAGTTTGAGATATGATTTTGGCTCAGTGTCATGTTGCTACCACTCATTAGCTTGCAGACATCCTCAATTAAGGGTTCTCCTCCACACACTTTGCCTATTTCAAACCAAAATTGAACATTGATACCATTGTCTAGTTTCATAGGCATGTTAGAGGTAGTTTTTTTATATTCCTTATTAGTTAATGTGCACCCTTTGGTTTATTTTGTTATTGTTAATTTTTTATATATTAAATATCTTTAACATATCTAAAAACACTACACGGTAAAATATCACATTTGCATCTCTATATATGTGCTTTTCAATCATGATTTAGTGTAATTAATTTATAACATGAATCATACGACACGTTCAATATGATTATCATCATGACTGACTAAACAAAGTAGATATAATAAAATACAATGAGCACGATAAAAAAAAGTTACCTAAAATAGGACTCATGTTTAGTTATTTATAAATTTCTAAAATTATATTGTTTTAATAAAGGACTCATAAAGGTCTAGTATCGACCTATTAACTTATTAGGCACAATTGATTTGGCCCATCTAAATTTGACCCAGTTGTGTTAAATCATTTATTTCTCCTTGTATATACTAGTTGGGTCCTATCATTACTTCCCCCACGGTAAAACTACTTGTCCTCAAGGCGAAAAGAGGGAAACTGACTGGCAAGCAGATCATAGGACTCCCAAGTAGCTTCCTCGGCAGGTCTATTGCACCAAAAAATCAGCAACTCCAAGACTTGTTGACCAGCTTCATAAACCCAACGATGAGCGATAACGGAAGCGGGCTGTAAATCTATTTCCCAGTCCTATCGGAAGAATCAGAACCGTGAGCCGGCTTGAGCATGGAAACATGAAAGACAGGATGGATTTTATCATCTGCTGGAAGCTCTAACTCGTAAGCGACAGGACCAATGAGACGTTTGACCCGATATGGCCCAAAGAACCGTGGGGACAGCTTTTCATACCGCCGTTTGGCCAGACTTCGCTGACGATATGGCTGAATTTTTAGAAATACATAGTCGCCCACCTGAAATGAAAGCTCTCGACGATTACTATTGGCCTGGGTGCGCATACGATCTTGAGCTTTCGTAAGATTAAGGCGAAGTAGTTGGAGCATATCATCTCGCGAGATCAGTTGCTGCTCCAAGTCTTCATTCTTTGTGTCACCTGGGGAGTAAGGGAGTAGGGGGGGTAGTTCGCGACCATAAACAGCAGTGAACGGAGAAGTTTTTTCCTAAAAAGGTGTAATTTGAAAAATTATTTATCAAAATAGTGTAGTTTAAAAATTATTTACCAAAATAGTGTAGTTTTTATTTACCAAAAATTTGAATGCGTAAACTAAAGATTAATACATAATGTAGAATTGTATAATGATCATGCTAATTACAAACATAATAAATGAAAAAAAATGAATACATGAACTAAGGATTCTGAACTAATATCTAAGGATCCTAAACAAGAATTGCAAAACTGAATACATAAAATGAGAACTTAAATTGCAAACTGAGAAACTGCAGATCAAAAATGTAGGTTGTGATTTTCAAATATATTCCCAAACTAAGGAACTATAGGTCAAAATTGAGAACTAGAATTGCAATAACTAATCAAAACTCAAAATCATAAACCGAACAAGAATTAAAATCGCATGATCGAACATATAATAACTCAAATCAAAATCAAACCTGTTGATTGAACAAGTCTCTAACCGATTCAAATCAAAATCAAAAGCATGAGTTCTGATGTAAATCATCATGAGCTCGCATCTAATGAAAACTAGAAACCATAAAAATGATTGAATACCACAAATCGCAGGTGATCGATAGCAATCTCAAACCATGGTAGAATTGTTGTGAGTTATGGTCGAAGGAATGATCGCATACGTGAGATGACAAAGGAGAGAACGAAGGGTCTTAATGGATATGCATTGCATTTATGAAATGAAAAGATAAAAATAAAAATAAAATCAATTAAATTTACACTATTTTGATAAATAAATTTCAAACTATACTATTTTGATAAATAATTTTTCAAGCTACACTATTTAAAAAAAAAAACTCATGAACGGATTAGTACCGGTGGACGTGTGATATCCAGTATTGTATGAAAATTCAGCCCAGGGAAGATAAACACTCCATTTGGTAGGTTGTTCATGAGCAAAGCAACGGAGGTATGCTTCCAAACACCGGTTAAGTACTTCTGTTTGCCCATCAGTTTGGGGGTGGTAATTGGTGCTGAGTTGCAGATTGGTTTGGCTTAACCGAAACAGCTCTTGCCAGAAATTACTGAGAAAAATCACGTCCCGGTCTGAAACAATAGAACGTGGGAAGCCATGCAAACGTACAATCTCTTTACAAAACACAGAAGCTACACTCTTGGCAGTAAACGGGTGGGAAAGACCAATAAAGTGAGTGTATTTGCTTAAACGATCCACCACAACGAGTATGGTGTCCCACCAGTTAGATGAGGGAAGGCCCACAATAAAATCAAGCGAGATGTCCTCCCAAATCTGAGTCGGAATAGGCAGGGGCTGTAGCAAACCAGCAGGAGACAGAGTTTGGTACTTTTGTTGTTGGCACACTATACACTCCTGCATATAAACACGAACTTCCTGCTTCATCTTAGGCCAAAAATACTGAGTTGACAGCTTCTTAAAAGTTTTCAAGAAATCCCCATGGCCTCCCATTGGAGTGTTGTGAGCTTCCTGCAACAATTTAAGTTTGATATGGGACAAATCAGGTACTACCAACCTCCGTTTGTAAAATAAAAGCTGATCCACCAAAGTAAACCCAGCTACAGATGAGGGATCAGATTGTAATCATTGGATTAAGTCCCTTGTGTATGGATCAGTGTTGATGCCCGCTTTGATATCTGCAATTTCAACATAATAAGGGACAGTTAGTGTTAATAAATCCCCCGAGTGTGGCATACGCGAGAGAGCGTCAGCTCCCTGATTTTCTTTTCCAGTACGGTGACAGATTGAAAAGTCATATGGCATGAGTTTGATCAGTAAACGTTGCTGTTCAGTGGTAGTGATGCGCTGCTTAAGAAAAAACTTAAGGGTGTAGTGGTCAGTGCGAATCAAGAAATGACGGCCCGTTAGGTAATGATTCCATTTCTGCACGGCGAGGACCAGTGCAAGTAACTCTCGATCGTAGGCTGATTTAACCCGGTTAGAAGGAGAAAATCCTTTGCTGAAATATGCAACTGGGTGTTCGTCTTGAGAAAGAATGGCACCAACACCAGCGGAAGAAGCATCACATTCCACCACAAAAGTCTTTGAAAAATCCGGTAACTGTAGTACTGGAGCTGATAAAAGAGCCTGCTTCAAGGCATTAAAGGCGGATAGAGCTTCATCGTTCCAGCAAAACCCGTCTTTCCTTGTAAGGAGGGTAAGCGGGCGAGCAATCAGCCCATAATGGCGTACGAAACGTATGTAATACCCTGTAAATCCGAGGAATCCTCGAACTTCTTTAACATTGGATGGAACGGGCCATGCTTGTACAGCGGATACCTTTTCCTTTTCGACTTGAACCCCTTGAGCAGTCACTACATGTCCCAAGAACACCACCTTGTCCTGCCCAAAATAACACTTAGATAATTTGGCAAAGAATTGGTTTGGTGCAGTAGCTTTAACGCTTGTTCCAGATGCGATACATGCTGAGCCATATCGGAATTGTAAATTAAGATGTCATCGAAGAAAACAAGTATAAACCGGCATAAAAATGGGCGAAACAAGTCATTCATGACAGCTTGAAAAGTAGACGGTGCATTAGTTAAACCAAAAGGCATAACCTTAAACTCATAGTGACCTGAATGGGTATGAAAAGCTGTTTTGGGGACATCTTGGTCAGCTACTCTGATCTGATAGTATCCAGATCGTAAATCGAGTTTTGAAAAAACTGTAGCCCCATATAGTTCGTCAAGCAGTTCATCAATATTAGGGATGGGGTATTTGTCAGCTGTGGTGATCTTGTTGAGAGTCCGGTAATCAACACACATTCGCCACGAATTATCCTTTTTCTTCACTAAGAGAACGGGGCTGAAAAATGGGCTAGTACTAGGCTGGATAAACCCGGAAGCCAAAAGTTGCTCTACTTGTTTCTCTATTTCGGTTTTTTGTGAGCGAGGGTAACGGTAGGGGCGGATATTAGTGGGTTTGAATTTGGGGTTAAGGGAGTTGAATGGGTTTGGAAATAGGCAGGGGGTAGATCGTGGGGTTCCTCAAAAACTGTTTGGTAACAATCAATAAGGGGTTGTAACAAGGGTGGTATAGAGGTTGTGGTATCCGGTTCGATGGCTAAATGCTGAAAGCTTGAGGATTGTTGAGGACCAGAGGAAACTCCTTGTAACTTATACTTTTTCCCATCAATAGTGAACACCATAAACATGTCCTTCCAATTGGCCTGCACTGTATTCAGAGTAGCTAGCCACTGGATACCCAAGACTAAGTCAGCCCCGCTTAGCGAGAACGGGTAAAAATCTTGAGTGATTTTGAGATCATCCACCTGCACTGAAAGATTTTTGCACAATCTACTATAACGAATCATGTCTCCGTTACCAATTTGAACACCAAATAGGGTCACTAATTGAGTCACCAACTTTAATTCGTTAACCAAAACATCCAAAATAAAGTTGTGCGTCGATCCCCCATCAACCAGTATTAGAACTTCAGTGGAATTGAGTGTGCCATGGATTTTCATGGTTGTAGGATGCGACTTCCCTAAAATGGCATGTAAACTGATTTCAGCAGCATTCTCCTGGGTTTCATCAAGGTTAGTAGCTTCATTGACAAATGATTCGTCAACTTCATCGTCCGCTTCTAGCTGCTTGGACATCCCCGTTTTACACCGATGGCCTGGACCGTATTTGTCTCCAAAACGAAAGCACTCCCCTTTTAGGAAATGCGCTTGTTTTTCAGCATCTGTAATACGGGTAGTCTATTTGGGTTTGGTTTTAGGTTGGGTGGTGAATGAAGACAAATGAATAGCGGGGGTGAACGGTTTCGAATCGGGTTTGAGTTGGGAGGACCAGGGAGTTTTCTTTTCAGTTCGGGCGTGGTTAAACTTTGATTCATATTCTAAGGCAAGGCTCATAGCTTTGTATACCATTAAAGAAAACCCCCAACAAGCAGTGATCATGCCAATTTGAAACCTGTGAAGATCTCCGAGCAAATTCAGCCCTGTATTCATGGACTGATCCTGTCTGTTTGATGCTGCACAAATACTTATCTGGATTTTGAAATTTAGGGGGGCCAAAATGTCTCTGCAACGCACTCACCAATTCATCCCAATAACTGATTTCTTGTTCAGATGATAACCAGGAATACAAATCTAATGCATCACCCTTTAAATGCATCACAGCAAAGTCAACCTTGTCTTCATCAAATGTGTTGTAGAAACGAAAATACTTCTCTGCTTTCAGCACCCAGCCCCTCGGATCCCCCCCCATTGTAAGTTGGGAATTCGATTTTGTGGTAAGGCCTTCGATTATAATTAGAGTGACTAGTTCCTTCATCATCGTATTTCTTTCCACTACTCCATGATTTCTCTTTGGCAGCCACCTGTCGTTTTAGTTCAGCCATGTCCTCCTGTAAGGACTCCACGGCCTCAAGTTTGTTCGCGATAGCAGCTAATTGTGCTACGACGGTGTCCGGTTGGCCTCCTCCGACTTCCGAATTACCCCGGGCATTTACCATAGTTGCCGCTCACTTTGATTCGGTTTCCCGGCAATGGAACCAATGATAGAAACAAAAAACAATCGGTTTATTCAGATAGATAGACCCAATTCGAGAAGGGTTAGATCTCCAAATACAAACGAAGTGATAATCAAAATTTTAGAATGAATCTACCGAACTAACAAAGTCTGCTAATTATGCTAATTGTGGTTGTTAATCGTTCCTAGAAACCAAGCGTGGAATCGCTCCCCACAGCCCAATTACTTCGCTGCTGTGTTGACCAAATGGGTCGACCCATGATCAAAAAACAACATTTAATTGGGCCAATTGATTCGGCCCATCTGAATTTGACCCAGTTGTGTTAAATCGTTTATTTCTCCTTGTATACACTAGCTGGGTCCTATCAGGGTACCTCCTTCTTCTCCAGCTCACATTGGTGGTTTGTAAATGGTTTTATAGGATCGATATGCATTCTAAAGCATACATTAGTCTATATAAATCCTAACTAGTTGTCAAGGTCTTTTATCATAATTGATTGCATAATGATATTCAGCCTAGTTGCCAAACCCACTACTATTCGGTTTGTATTGTATGTTGCCTTTTCTAAAAGATGAAATACTCGATAATAAGCACTTTTTCATGGTGATTTATCTAAGATTTTGTATATGAAATAATCTTAGGCTTTGTTGACCAGAACCACTCACATCATGTATAGCTGCATACTAGTTTTAAAAGGCCTTTTAATGGCTTTAGGTAAGCCCTAAGAGCTTGGTTTCTAAGCTATCTACATTGTGAACCACTATCTACTCCAATTTCTCTAGGTCGACAACACTCTCATTACTTCGTGGTTCCTATGGATGACCCTTTTCTTTATCGGAGCATTATAGTATTTAGTTTTTTAGTTTTTCAACGACCCACTAATCAATATCGTATAACAGTTAAATATATATTGATGTATCATAAGGTTAAATTAGTTGATGGGTGGACTATCTTTCGTTTCTCTACCATTATGATTCATGCCTATGTAGATGTTGATTGGGTTGGTTGTCCCGATGATTGATGTTTTGACTATTCGTTAAGCAGTGCACTATTGCATGGTCGAGTAAGAAGGCTGAGTATCTGGATGTTGGTTATCCCTCTACTAAAAGTAGGCGAGTCATGTCACTAAAGCATGAGCTATGGTTGTCTCCAAGTTATGCATATACTCTTTGGTGTTACATTGGTGCTACATATATGGTGGTTTTTTCCATCTTTTATCAGCTCGCTAAGCATTACAAGATTGATCTACATTTAGTTTGAGATATGATTTTGGCTCAGTGTCATGTTGCTACCACTCGTTAGCTTGCAGACATCCTCAATTAAGGGTTCTCCTCCACACACTTTGCCTATTTCAAACCAAAATTGAACATTGATACCATTGTCTAGCTTCATAGGGCATGTTAGAGGTAGTTTTTTTATATTCCTTATTAGTTAATGTGAACCCTTTGGTTTATTTTGTTATTGTTAATTTTTTTATATTAAATATCTTTAACATATCTAAAAACATTACACGGTAAAATATCACATTTGCATCTCTATGTGCTTTTCAATCACGATTTAATGTAATTAATTTATAACATGAATCATGCGACGCGTTCAATATGATTATTATCATGACTGACTAAACAAAGTAGATATAATAAAATACAATTAGCACGATAAAATAAAAGTTACCTAAAATAAGACTCATGTTTAGTTATTTATAAATTTCTAAGATTATGTTGTTTTAATAAAGGACTCATAAAGGTCTAGTATCGACCTATTAACTTATTAGGCAAAATTAGTTAAACGTGTTATGTGTCTTATAAACATTTTACAGGGTTGAACCCATTTAAACATGTTTTAATTTTGTCACTAAAGTGTCAACTCGTTTATTTAAACCTTAAGTTGTTTAGCTTCATCTGAAATGTTAAGTTGTTAATGGGTGGTCTAATATTTGTTACAATCAAGTATCAACAATAAGCATTCTACTCGTGTAGTGTACATTCATATTTTGAATAAATTATTAGACACCTTTTTCTTTTTGAACAAAGGTTAGATATTAGTTGTACGGCAGGGCCGGCCCGGTAGCAATAAGAGGGATGCATTGGGCTTGGGGCCCCCAAAATTAAGGGCCCCATTTTTTTAAAAAAAAATATACATTGAGCATTTCACATTTCACATTTGGGCCTCCATATTGATGATGATGATTGAATCGGAAAGAGGAGTCTCCATGTAGGGCACAAGCTCAGAAATCCACAATCATTGACTGACGATGAATCTGAAATGTCACTGCGACTTTGCGTTGTCTCATGCTCCGATGTTCGGTAACCAGCTTGCTGCCTGCTGCAAGCTGCACGCCTGCGCATTAAAGGCGACACCATCACACCAAGCTGCCCTGCCTTGCTCGTCTCATGCTCCACAGTCCACGCCTCCACTGCTCGGCTTCTCTTTGAACAGTTTT
>BJCO01813155.1:397-27044 GCA_018326465.1 Flaveria floridana
TGTTTGCGTGTTCCAAAACCGTTGTTAAATGTTTTCCTGTTTTCGCTTCCGCAATACTTAAATACAAGTTGGTTTATTTCATTATTACTAAGAAACTATTATGTTTTGTAATTATCGAGTTGTTTGGTGTAATTGATGCTTATCTGAGATCCTGGTTATGTCACACGCCTAACGATAAAACCCCGTTTGTGAGAATTGAGGGTGTGACAGTCTAAAACACATAAACCCGAACACACATACACATAAGAACATATATTCTCGGTTGCTTAGTCAAAACACAACAAAAACCAAGCCAATTATACACAAATTTACTTACCTTCGAATTTCTTCTTCTTCCTCTCTCTAGAACCTGAAAGTTTTTCTGCTCCTTCTCTCTCTAAAATCAGTAGAAAGGTGAAATGCAGCAGGGCATGAGCGGCCATGCCGCTTTTGTACAAAATTTATAAAAGACTTTGTACTTTGGACATATTTAACCCCTCACTTTGGGTTGAATTACATTTCTTCTTTTTATTCTTCTTTTATAATCCTTTTAAAATATACGGGTGTTACACTAGGCCATCCCCTTATTATAATGTCTAATAATAATCATAGAACACTAGCTTGGTTCTATGAAAGCTCTAGGGATTACGCACCCCACAATTCCAATCTTCAAAGCAATCCCACTTCTCTTTTAGATAGGTGATTTATCTTAAATTATTAAAAATATTATGGTTTTCATGGTTTACATAAACCAATAGCCACATATCATGTTATCCTCACATTGATGTCACTATCGGTTAAGGAATGGGCTAAGAAGTATTTAAACTCCCTTTTATAATTTAGTTATGCCCTTACAGTGACCACCCTTAGATATGTGAGTCGGTTGTCCTATTGAACCTAGATCTCGGGATCTCCAGTCAACAAAGTTATTTTCCTTCACATGAACCTAGATCTTGGGATCTCCAGTCAACAAAGTTATGTTTCCTTCACATATCTTTATCCATGGGCTTTAGTCTCATTCCACGACTTAATCTCTTATTAACCCTTAAGTTGTTGGATCCAAGTTATTATCTTTTACTTCTTCTACTCATCATAGATGACTTAAAATTAAGATTAGTTGTTATGGTGTGTTCTTAACTCTAAAGTTAATCTTATGCATTATTAAATTCTAAAATAATAACCTCAGGCCTATGGGTATAAATTATATCTTTAAAAGATATAAATGCATTTCAAATGAACACTACTTGGCTCTACCTTTTGTCACTAAATACTAAATATTCTAACCGACTAACATCCAATGCTAATTACTATATACATTTTGTATGACCTTCGTGTACTCTACTTGGTCTTGTGTTTGTATCATCATATTCGGATTAGACAAATACTAATTATCAAACATTCAAGTGTATCATATCCAAGTCACCCCACATTTAAATGTTACATTTTTTATATGTTTCCATATTTTAGTGCATAGTGCACACTTTATGCATCATCCAACTTTATAATAGGGTAAAGAAAGATTCTCAATCACTATTTCTGTATACCTATAAGTGTTGTTTAAAAAATGGCGTCTCCCCAACATGTCTTGTACTTTATGAAATTTGACATTGCTTATGATATTAATTTAATACTCATTATTTGAAACCACACCTTTGTTTCATTGAGTTCATCAATGCTTACTTATAAAGCAACACATGTCTTGGTGCAAGTTTCCACTACTTTCTCGTGTTGAAACTAAATTTGTCATAAGGTAGTTTGTAAACCATCGTAGACTTAGAAGGATTCTAAATCACCATCTAGGATACACCTAGACAATGAATGTCTTCTTAATATCCTCACATATTATGACATTTCCTTAGATTGAATGAAAAACAATACCCAAATTATCTAAACACAACTAAACTTGTGTTGTGTCTATTTGAATGTTTCTTGTTAATTAGTCTTCACAGAGCACCCTAATTTACATGTATTGATCTAGCATGCTTTAGACTCAATACTTCAGCATGTGAATAGAAGATGCATCATTCTAATTTTTTACAGCCTTAAGGAACATCATAATATTTCTTTTCCACATTCACTCCTCAACTTAGACAATTTAACATCCTGAATCTATAATACTTAGGAATGTCTCATATATATGTTACACAAACATACATCATTACTCAATACAGTATCATAACTTCTTTTATCTATAAGGCGCTATGCCTAACTCATATGAATTTTAACATAAACCTCAATTTTATTCATTTTGGTAAATTACAAAAATTAATAATTCAACTTTATGTCAAGATATAGTCATAACATACTGACATCCATGATGTAGAATACACACAGATTCCCATGCATGATTTACATATTTTTAACGTTTAGAGATTGAACATATATTTTTGATTTAGTAGATTATGAGCAACAAATGCAACTACTATTTAGCAAATATGAACTAACTTATGATATTCCAACGACTAGTAACATAAGAAATTGCATTAGCTATGAATCAATAGTACCTGACTGCTTTTGACAACAACCCACAAGGTGTAAGTCACAACCAAATTAAGGCTCATATCCTCTTCAAAGTTTAAATAACATTAATGGTGGTAGACACATCTACATGTCCTTCTGTTATAATCTTGTGTTACGAGTCACCCATGATTCATATAATAACTATAATAACCTATAATTATTTCATATGTTATAATTCACATGTAGTGAATTCTCACGTTTATGCACATGTTTTGTATCCGATGTATTATGCATGCATATTAATAGTCATATAATAACACACTAGTTTTTGTTGTGTATATTTCTTCTTGTACTATCCAATTTAAATTATAATTATTAACACATCGAATTATTATAAACGTTTATTTCTTGCATGTCATGTATACATTGATTTATTTATTTCTTCACTAAAATAGTATAACATAAGAAATAAATCAACTAAAATATAAACTTTAGTTGATAATAGTTTAATGTAAGGCCCCGTTCCCGGAGACGTCACAATTGGTCAATCACAACATTAAGGTATGAAACATTACATATTTCATAAACCAATGCAGCGGAACTAATATCAAAAGTCATCGATTCATTGATAAAAACTGTTGCTAAGTAATATACCCATAATTGTTATCAGTTACAAAAGATTGTTTAACTGCATTACAAAGCAACAAAATTATTAATCATGAACGGATGTTAGTCTTACCCTGCCGAGTAGCTTTCCCCGCGTGCCATTCTCAGCAATAATTACCTGCCAACTGAAAATGTATAAAAGTCGGCGTTGTTGAGTGAGTTCTAGTTTTAAAAGCATTAAAATACCTTGAATAGCTTATATATATGAAAATACTCTTTTTCATAAAACACTTCCTTTACTTTCGTACGTGAGCATACATCGTACATACAACAAGGTAATACCTTCTTTGATTCATTCATTACCATGCTCATTCTTTCGTTTGGTAGTTTTATTATTATCTTTCACTTTCTTTCCGGACCAATGTGTAATACCCCAAACATTGTACACGAAGCTGATGCTGGGCTTGAGGTCTATAAATAGACCCCGAACATTGTGCATGAAGCTTGACCTAGTCACATAGGGTATGCTATAAGGGTCCCTGTCAATTTCAATGATTGACCCCGTGTGCATCCTTTGGGGTAGCTAATCCGCATCACAGTTGAGCTAATGACAACATGGTCGTGCACCTCCATTCATTTTGCTTGCAATTCTTTCATTCCTTCATTTATGTTCCACTTTTCATCATAATTAATCTTTCACTTTATTAATGGTAATACTTTACGTTTATGATCATAAACACACCACGTAAAGTCATACAATATAATATAATATGGAACATAAGAAACATAAGAACAAATCATATTCATGCATAAAATAAGCATTTAATAACCTCAAGTCAAACTAGGGTCAAAACCCTAAAATCACAGATTTCTAAAATTTCAAAAAATAATTTTAAGTGTTCTGGGAGCATGGGCACTATGCAGGCACATCAGCCCTGCTTTGGCACATCATAACTATTTGGACGCATGGCCCAACACTTAACTGATTTTCTACTAACTTAGGCGCATGAACTATTCAGGCGCATGAGCCTGCACTTAGGTGCCTGAATAAAAGGTTGGCCGCATGAGTACTATTGGGGCGCCTGACCTCAACACTTAGGCAATCCGGCCTAATTTCTTGGCGCATGAATCACTGTTCAAGCGCATGGACTACACTTGGTCATTCTAAGGCATGAACTTGGGCGCATGGGGTACTGTTTGGGTGCATGGCATACACTTAAATATTTCTAAG
Source organism: Flaveria floridana (assembly GCA_018326465.1). Lineage (NCBI taxonomy): Eukaryota > Viridiplantae > Streptophyta > Magnoliopsida > Asterales > Asteraceae > Flaveria > Flaveria floridana. Next base: position 4,674 of record BJCO01813155.1, read on the forward strand.
GCAAATTCAGGCGCATGAGCCTGCTGTAGGCGCATGAACCAACTGTTTAACATGTTTCTAAGTTGTTTCCAGTCCCAGACATTATACTAACCTGTGTTTAAGTTTATTATAACCATTCTGAGCATAAATATCACATAAACAACCAATAATCACCATCATACATTCAAGAAACATGCGGGTATACATAATAATAATAGTAAAACCCATTTTAATACATTTTCAGCCCCAAAGAAATTGTAAAAAATGTAGAAACCGGGGGTCTAGAACTCACCTTATGTAGTGTTCAAGTAAAACTCCATCAAACTTGAAAACACTGAGAGTTCATCCATCTAAAACATAATCAACAAAAAACCGAGCACAAAGAACACATAAAAATCAGTTCTAAGTTTGGAAAACCCAACAAAACCGAGTCAAAACACAAGAAACACTTACCAAAACCCGAAATCTCCTTCTTCTTCTTGTAACCGAGAGAGAGCTTTCGGCTTGCTCTTTTCTTCTTTTTGGTCGACAGAAATTAGATGGTTGACATATATGGGCGGCCATACCCATAATATATTAAAATATTGGGTTTTGTACTATTTTACACTTTAATCCCCATAACTTTGGCTGCTTTTCCTTTTCTTCTAGATACTTTATTTCTCTCTTCCACGTTTATTTTCCTTTTGCTTGACTAAAAGTTTCGGGTGTTACATTTAAATTGGATACACAAATAATTTTTAACATATAAAAATCATATAGTGTTGTTATCTCCAACATTTTCATCATCAAATGTATTTATCAGATCCGATGACTCATCCTCCCATATGGTTAGTCTATACAAGCCAACTACGATGGTTCTAATAGCGTATATGTAGATGGATTTCCTTTTTCGAAACACGCACCACTTATTTTTTGATGCAAGTAAGATCGAGTAACCAATACTATTCAACTTGCCCGGAGATATCACATTTTTATTTAAGTTGGGAACATGAATAATATTTTGTAATGTTAGGGAATATCCAGTTAATATTTTCAGTTCCATTGTTCCTATGCCAACTACTTGTGTTATACGACCATCTAGCAATTGTTTCACGAGATCATTTTTTGTAACTCTCAAATTACAATTGCATGTTTACACAAAATATTTTTATAGAGAAACACTTATTATTTTTAATATTAGTAAATACCAACACATTTTTTATACTAAAATGGTTACATAAAACGTTTGCTAGATAATAAATCGAATTCTAAAATACACATTAGAAAACTAATCATTTACCAAAAATGATTTAGTATACTGATTATAGCCTAAACCAATCTTAACACATATGTTAGAAAATAAACGATCAATGATCGTTTACATAAAGCCAAAAATAGAGACAGAGCCTTCCCCTTGTAACATGGTATTTAGAACTCAAAATTGCATTCCAATCTTGTACAAGTCCACCCAAGAGTTGTACAAAACAACTTATTTCCCAAACAAATATATATACAAGATTTTAACTAGAAAATCTCAAATAATTTATATTTATCCTTTTTGTAAACCCAATCTATATTTAGAGGATATTAAGATTGTCATAGCAATCTCATGAAATTATGTTTTAAGTTTTGTAGGACATGAGTTCGTAATTTATTAATAATACATAAAATAAAAATAACGATACTCTTGTTATTGATAGGAAATACTAAAGCAATGCCATATACAATCCGAATGTAAACAATAACATGATTTACATGAATGAAATCAATTTATAACTATAGTCTTTGGAGAGAACCTACTTCACTTGAATTTTGAAACTCAGAGACTCTTCATAGCTTTATCTTTGTCTGCACAAAGAACTAAAGAACAAGTTGAGTGGTGGTTGAGAATTTCTATTCAAGAGAGGTCGCTTAAAATAGATTTCACGCCTCTTCTCAGATGATTACATCTGTATCCCAGGATACAACAATCAAAACGGTATGTTTGTATTGCAAGAGATGTCCTCGCACCCGAGGTAACAATGGAAATGAAAGTGTCTTGAACAAGAGCGTATAAAGCGAAGAATCGAATGAAAGTAACAACATAATTTACATGAATAGAAACCAATAGAAGTGAACACGTAGTGGTGTTATTGAGTTGATGGGGGTGAACAGGATGTTAACTATTTCATGAAAGTAAACAACTTAAAAGTAAACAACTTAAGTGCTAATCAAAATTTCACTAAACTAACAAGAATATGTTATTTGTTATTCGCTACCATAATCTTCTAGTGGGGTAGAATGGGTTTTAGGCTCTTCTTTCTTAAAGTAAGATATATTTGACCTCAGAGTGACTTCTAAGAAATGCAAACTCATGGTGGGGAGGCAGGTATGGTTTTTGAAGAACAAGCACATTGTTCTTTATGATATTTTGATTCAGTTGGTACTTTTCTCTATGTTTCTTTTCATCCTTGTCAAAGAAAATGTCTATGAACATATCATAAGACATAAAAATAGTGCACTTTTTTAAATTAGCTTACAAATGTTATCTTAAGGATGTTTGTGGTTATTTTTTGAAATTGTTTACATGATATATTAGCAACTGTTAGAAAACAAGCTTTAGGATTGGTGTTTGTGTCATTAATATGACTATAATAAGATAATTAGTTGCATTATGTAACACTTAAGAGGTAAAGTAGCCAAAATTTTCTTTGAAGATCAGTAGATGGTTTGTATGTCTTACATGTTTTCTAGGTGGACACAGTATGTGGGATTGATGTGTTTTGTTAATGAAACTTTAGTTTTATTTCATATTTTTCCCGAAGGTGTTTGGACTTTGATAGTTGTAGGATCGGTGAAGGGGGTCAATGTAATAGTTTCATAATATTAGGATAGTTAGAACACTTAACAAATCAAATAGGGGACAGACTTATAATGAAATAAAGAATAGAACAAGAACAAGAATAAGAACACAATAATATGGTTTTCAAGGATGATGTAGATTGCTCTCAAGTTCTTACAAAGTGTTACAAAGCTTAAAATGAAATGACAAGTACTTAAGACACTTTATACTACATCCTACAACCAGCCATACTTTAAAGGCTAGCTAGAAACACTAATCTAGACAACAAGATCAATGTAAAGTCAAAAGGTAGATTTCCTTTTGACTAGTGACTATAACATGCCATAGCTCATATCCTTATCTAATATAAAAAGGATAAAAGTACAAAAGTAGAAAGTTACAGACTCAAGACCTTAATCTATAGTTTGACAAAAGTATGGACTTTTCACCAACTCATATAAGTTGGTGAGTATTCAGAGGTCGCAACGGAAAGTTGTTCAGCTTTTATCAAAAGGTGATTTTAGAAAAAGCATGTCTTCTCTGTCTTTGGAAGAAATCAGTCTTTTGGCTTCGGAAGACTTTGTCTTTAAGCTTCGGAAGTATTTGGCTTTGGAAGATTTGGTCTTTTGGCTTCGGAAGATTTGATACTTAGTATAATTCACTGAATTATATCAAATCTTCTGAAATAACTTCATTGTACTTCACATGTGCATACAGAGAGCTCTTTGGTTGCATCAGCCTCTAAATGTTATCCTTACAAACTCCCCCTTGGTTGATGTACCAAAACTAAAGAAGAACTTTGAAGCTTGATCTTCATCTATTGATAGTACTCATCAGAATCAAGACCATGCCCTTCATAATCAGTTGGTCAGGATTCCTTAAAATTTTAAGGTACATTCTCATGTCATATAGATCATGTAGAGGGAGGTCAAGTATGTTTTGAAAGAAGTACATGTCTTGAACCTCTTGATCTCTAATGACATACCATCTGTCTGGGTTAGTAGCTACTGAGTGGGCTCTTCTTCATCAGCCTCAGGATGTTCTGACTCATCCTGAGGTGCAGAGGTGGATGCCTTAGACTTGTTCTTCTTCTTCTTATCCCTTCTGATGGCCATCCTCTTCCTCTTTATATACTTTAATCGAGAAGATTTCCTTGAGTACTAGATGGTTCTTGTTTGTCCTTCTCAGTTGGCTCCTTTTCCTTCACAGGTTCAGAAGGAGAGGGATCAGGACCCTGCTATGGGTCAGAAGATAAAGTTGGCTATGATGCAGTACTAGGTTTAGGTTGTGTTGTCTCTTGGGGTTCAACCTTGACCTCAGCTTCAGGTGCAACCTGACTTGGTGGAGAATGCAATTCCACTAGCTCACCATTCTTAATCTTTTACTTGATCACTCTAATATGCTCATCTATAATGGATAGATACATTGGACAAAGTCTCTATTTAGAGAACCCATACAGCTTCAAGAGCTCACCATCTTCTATCTGTCAACAGACTTCTTCTGATTTGCTTTGATGGTGGCTCTTGACTTTGTAGCCTTTTCCCTCATCTTCCTCTTAGCAACCTTTTACTCTTTTAGCACTTCTTGCTCAAGCAACTTAAGGTATTCAAAACTCAATGTATTAATAGGATAAGGGAAGTAGGTCCGTTGCCTGATGGAGGCTTATGGCACTCAGGTAGGTTATCATGTTATGTCTGTATTGTTCCCTACCTACCTGAGTTTGTTGCTTAGTAGCCATAGCCTCTACGTCAGGGCTTTCTTGAACTGGGGAGAGGGTAGGAGCTTTGTATAATATCTTCCTTCTTCTTTCTTCTTTGATTTTGAGGAGTAACTCTGCATCCTCGGCTTCCTTCCTCTCCTTTGACACCTCAATATCTGCTAGTTCATTTAATTATTCTAAGGGAAGATATATGACTTCATCTATGTTATAGTACATAGACCCTAGATAGTTCAATCTTCCTGCCTCAACATATCTTCCTAAGTGCTTGGTATTGGGGTAGCTCTGATTGCAGCTTCCATAAAGCCAGGGGTCTTATTTGAACTCTCTCCCCCTGTCTTCCTCTTCCTCTCTCTTTTCCTCCTCAATCTCCTTAGAGGTCAACTTCCTATTCCCTTTGTCGGTCACTAGCCTGTATGACTCAGGGTGGAGAGAGCTTCGGCCTTCATTGCTTGGTGTAGCACTTGAGCTCTTGCTAGAGAGAGGTTGTGAGACACCTTCACCAGCTGGTGTCTCACTGAGGGTAGTAGGTGCTCAAGCAGTTCCTCTTTCAAGGTTTACAGGTTCAACTACTGGGCCTTTAGCTAAGGTTTCCCATTTAAAGCTAATCTTAGGATCTACCTCAGTATCCACTTGACCAACAGTCTTTCCTACTAGCCTCAATCTATATAACTTAGTTCTTTTTGAACTCTTCAAGCACCCTATCTTGAATCCTTTCAGCTAACTTTGCAGCTTGCCTGTTTTGACTTGGGTTGGCAATGGCAGGTCAACCAAATAGGTGCTCCCATAGTATCCCAGGTTTAGAAAGTTGTAGACTTCTTTTTGCCCCTGAGATCTATAGATTACCAAGGCTCTTCTATCAACATCATACCTCCATCCCACTATTGTATTTTCAGCATGGTAGGATTGTAAGGCCCCGTTCGGGGCACCTCACAGTTGGTCATTCATAGCATTAAATATACATAAAATAATACAATTCTTAAAACAATGCAACGGAAGTCATTAACAAAAACCATTCATTTTATTTATAATTACTGTTGTTATGCAATACAACATTGTTTAAACTACAAAAGAACACTTTTAGTGATTGCATTACAAAACAACAATAATAACATGTGTGAATGGATGTCAGTCTTGCCCCGCCACGTAGCCTCTCTGCGTGCGATCCTCAACAACCATTACCTGCCAACTGAAAATGCATAAAAGTCAGCAATGCTGAGTGAGTTCTAGTTTTATAAGTATCAAAATACTTTATACGTTTCATACGTAAAAATGCTCTTTTCCATAAATTTTTTTTTACTTTCACACATGTTCATTCATATCACACGTATTCATTAGTTTCATACTTTATCCTTTCGTTCGTTTCATACTTTACTCCTATCGTTAATTTCGTACTTTATCTTCATCGTTCGTTTCATACTTTATCCTTATCTTTCGTTATCGTTCGTTTCGTACTTTAACATTCATACTTCATTATTTTGCTCGTTTCGTACGGATTCTAGATCCTGTCAGGCTTTTCCCCCATCATGGTCCGAAACCACCATTCTGAGCACAAAGCTCCATTACTAATTGGCCCGAATCCCATGGCCCGAAGCCACCATTCTAGGCACAAAGCTCCGTTTCTAACTGGCACAAAGCCGTATCATATCTTGGCACAAAGCCGGGGGTCGAATGACAAGGATCCTGTTTCGTGCTATGGATTGAATCACCAAGACTGATCCCCTGTGTGTGAACCCTTATGGGTTAGTCAAAATCGCACGTTAATATACACACAGTTGAGTGGCAACTCTGAAAGAGTCGTGATCCTCCTTTCTTTATGCTTGCAAGCCTTTATTCTCTTTCATTACGTTTCACTTTTCATCTTTGTTATCTTTCACCTTGTTATGTTATACTTTATATTCATTCATATACTCATCATACTACGTAAAGTCATAACATAAGACTTGACGTATAATATATATAGGATATTGTTGGAGCTGTACAAGATAGTCTATATTATCAACATAGTCAAAGTCAAGAAAAGTCAACGTCTCAGTCAAAGTCAACAGAAAAGTCAAACATCGAGTTCGAGATGAAGAACCGAGATGAGACGTTGAAGATATATTATGACTAGGATCTTTATTGTAATAAATATATTTTGTGTCAACAAAATATATTTAATCTAGTTTTAGTCATATTTTGGTTTTATATGTTATTTCCATTAATTAGCCTAAGTCTAGGGGATTAAGTGCAATTAGTGAATATTATATTCACTATAAATAGGTTAATTGTAATTAGGTTGTGGTTAATGGCTGAATGACCAATTGATTGGGGTTTCCACTTTGTACAAATCTTATGCAATCAAGTTAGATTAAATTGGGGTTTTCATTGTGTTCATCATTATTTTAATCTATAATCTTCATGATTTGATCCAAGTGTGCTCATCCTGGGTTAACAATTTGGTATCAGAGCCATTTTGGATCAAATACATTAAAGATTTATAGAATTTGTTGCTGATTTTTTTGAAGTGGTTCATCAAAGTTTAGAGAGAGAAATTAGGGTTCTAGAGAGAGAAAGTAGATCTGAGTTCAAATTATTACAAATCTAGCATCAACAACATCAGATCTATTACTATTTACAACATATATTGGATCTACATCAACTTTGATACAAGAAAAGTCAACAAAATTTTCAGATCTGAGATTTTTTCTCACACACACTAGTGTGTGTGTTCTTGGTGTTCTTGAGAGCTTCAAATCTTCCTGGGGCGAAACTAGATCTGATCTTGAACGAAAGTTCAAAGTTGCTGGTTAAATTACAGTTTCGTCCGGCGAAACTCTGGCGAAACTGCAAATTCCGGCAAAACTGCGAGTTTCCGGCGAAAGTACAGTTTTGTCCGACGAAATTCCGGCGAAATTACCCAACTCTAGCGAAAACCGATTTCCTACGAAATTAAAGAAAAATCAGCAAAAGTAAAAAAATAAAAAATATACATATTCAAGCTGCGAAAATAGTAAACCATTCTGCGAAATTATCATAAGTAACATCAACAACAAACCCTAACCACAGCCACAATCACCACAAACCTACACTCCCCCGCCAACCCTAACCATGTCGGCTACGTACCCACCGCCACCGCCGCTCTAACCACCTGCGACCGCAACTCCCACATCACCACAACCACCCCTAACTCCGCCGAACCACCACCATCTCTGACCTTCCAAAGCCCTCCCTCGACTGAACCCCAAATTCCACCACAACCACTGCACCATAAATCACCATCCCCCATCAAAATCGAATAAAAAAGAAATAAAAGTAGAAGAAGAACCATCGATCGACCATCACTTTTTCTCCTGCTGCTCTTCTTTTTGAGCGAATGTTTGAAGTTGGTAGATGCATTGAGTGCTTTCTTTTTGAAAGAACTGATTCTTGTCCTCCTCTCATCCTCTGAATTTTCAAAATCAGACCTTCGTTCTCTTCTGTCTGATTTTTCATCATTGCCTGATGACCCCTCAAAGCAAGGCCTCGCGAATCGATCAAGCGGTCCCGACATCGCTTCAAGAACACCACGAAACCCTCAAGAACGAGCCACGCTATCACCATTCAATACAATAACCGGTTTAGCCTTAGGCGGGGGTGGGCGCGATCTAGAACTGCTGCTGCCTAACGATTTGGAGTTTTAAGATTGCATAGAGTGACATTTTATAAAAAAAAGAAAAACAAAATTATTTTTCCCGGGGGAGAATTATTTTACAATTTTTGGGTTGTTTAACTGTACAAAATATTTAATAAAATGTTATCTTCAGAAGCCTTTAAATCAGATAATCTCACAACGGCTCAAAGACGGTTTGACTGTTTTGCAGGTATAAAAAATGAAAAGTTGTCTGATTTCATTGATCTATTCATATCTGTGGCAAATAATCTGAAGAAGCATGACCCCCAACTCACCAACTATGAACAAGTTCAATAGCTTCTTAAATCTCCTCCACCCGAATGGAGTTCTCGGGTTAAAATGCTTAAGAACAAAAGAAATTTTCTTGATTACAAGTTGATAGATGTGATCAACAATCTGAAATCTGCTGAGCTGGATATGAAGAGAAGAGAATTTCAGCAAGCCATGTTTCCATCTCAAACTAACAGAATGAATGTATCTATTATCTTTTATGCGACAACCATTCTTGATTACAAAACCGAGATGATTGAGAGGTTGGGATGGAAGTTCATTCTGATTCAACTGCTGAAATCAGAAAGACTGTAAAAGAGAATTATGAAGCTTTGAGAGCTGGTAATAGAATTGAACATGTTTATGAGAGAACTGATGCTAATGAAGCTGAGAAAATTGATGAAGGAAAGAAGGAAACTGAGGATGAAGAGATGCTAAAGGCCAAGGAAGAGGAACATAAAAGAAACATAAGGGTCTGCAACTGCAAGAAAGCCTTAGAAGATGAAAGAATTGTCATGGGCCTTACATATGAGACAGTTCAAGACATGTGCTCACATGCTTGCAAAATTCGTTTGTTTGGTATCTATAAAGCAAATAGGTTATTGCTAGATAACGAAAAAGAATTAAAAACCATAAACAAAGAACTTAAGCAGAATGAAATTGCTTTTTCAAAGAAACTTAATGAAGCATTGGCTAAAATTGATCTTTTGAAAAGAAATCTTTTGGAAAGAAATTTGGAAATTAATATTCTAAGAGAAAGAGCAGTTCTAGCTCAATTTGAAACGACTCAGCTTCAAACAAAGGTCGATAAATGGACTCTTTCACAAATGAAAAAGGATGAGCTTATTGCTAAACAACAAGGGGCGCAGATAAAACATGGGATTGGATAGAAATCTGATGGTGAAACTGTATTTAATTCAGTTCCACCCCTTCTACTTTATGTTATTCACCAATCCCCAGACCTCATCCTACAAATGATTTATTTGAACAACCTACTAATAGTCTGCATGCAGGTTTGAGCGGTGTCAATCTTTATGAGGTGCGATATGATTATGATTCTACAGCTGGTATAGGATAAAATAAATCGAATGCTCACAGTCAAGCTAACGATTGTTCAGTCCCGGTTGTTTGTAGATCTATATCTACTATTTCTTTTAACTTCTTTGATAAGTTTAAAGCAGGTGAAATTCCTACTTTTGAGCCATTCAGGGTTGTCAAAGAAGAGATAAATTAGGAATCACCTAATCATCAAGTTCCAAAAACAACAACACATCCTATTCCTGTCAATCAAGATCCATTGGGAGTAGATTTGTGTATACGAGACTGGACAAGCTCAGATGATGAATCAAACACAGAGGACAGTGTCAGTCCCTCAAAGATCAAGATATCATCTGAAATTGCCAAATCTCAAAATCTTCTAAAAGCTAAACCAAGACCAATACGGATCTTATCTCCAACTGCTAAACAACCCAGTCAATTAGTGAAGATCTCATTCCCTGTTCAGCACAGGAAACTTCAAAACAAGCAAGAATCTGCTACAAGCTCAAAGCAATCCTCATCCCCACCTGCTCCACATGGGTCAGTCAAGCATCAAAAGCCTTTCAAGGCTTGTTTTGAGTGTGGCAAAGAAGGTCATGTGGTAAAGAAGTGCCCTCAAAGACTTGCTTTGAATGGTAAAGGCAAAACGAATTGCTTCTCCGGATCAAAGTCTATAAGGGATGTTCCAGTTGGTAAAGGCAACACGGGTTGGTTCTCTGGATCAAGAGGTAAAAAGCACACATCTTTGAATTGTTGGATGAAAATCCCTCCATCTAAACCTTTTCATATGCAGCCGGTTTCACATGATTCAAAGATGAAAATGACCAAAGGTTCAAAACCAAATTCTTTTCCTTCCGGTCTTAAACATAAAATGATTTTCAAATTTAATTCATTCAAATCCAAATTATTTGAACCAAAACAAATTTGGCAAATTAAAAAGAAGGATACAACAATCCCCGATTGTTTAAACGATTGTGTGCCGAAGCAGGTTACTTATATTGATGAAAAAGGAACTTCTAGGACTACGATGGCCTGGGTTCACCTTTCTAACTAATTTGTTAATGAGTGTAGGTACATTTTAGGAGGACTGTTTGTAATCTGATTTACTGACAAAGATTATTCCTGATTCAAATTTGAGGCGGAAAAAATAGGTTAAGATCATGGTATTTTATCCACAATCTGGATTTTTATCTGCAAAATCACAGCCTCACTTTACAATCACTGCATATTTCTTGATCATTCATTTCTTCTTTTTTTATCAGTGTAGTCCGGAAGACCTTCTTTGGTAAATTTTTATTTTTGTACAGTTTTATAATTAAAAAAAAATATATAAAATATATAAAAAAATATAAAAAACAAAAAAAATAGGTTTGCAAAAATAAAAATTTAAGGGAGAGTATATCAAAATAAAATAAAAAAATGAAAAGAGAACTGTGAACTTGATTCGAGATGACTAAGAAATGATTGTATATCATCTTGAAATGCTTGTTCTTGCATGACTTACATTTTATAATGAGAAATGATAGTAACCGATACTGTTATTTGATTCACATCTTATTTTTAATTGCAAGTAAAAGAAAAACAAACAGATTCATTTATGATATGCTTGGTAGACTCAGCCTAAATAATAAAGTAGACAGCAACATAATGATTTAAATTAAATATATGCTTAAGGATGTCTGGATTTACGCAATCATTTTTGCATGCACAAAAACTGAGTACCGACAAAAATTGGATTGAGAATTGATCTATCACCTACTATGATGCAAATCATATAGGCTATATCTCTTTGCCATGTTTGGTGTATTTATCTGTCTTAGGTTTGTGCTAATCTCCTCTACTGTACGAAAGTACTGACCTGGAGTGATGATCTCCTTTGATGTATGATAGTACTGACATGGAGCTCTCATTGGCACATGATTAAATGGTCATCTCCTTTGTTATACGTAGGTATAGACCTGGAGCTCTCACCATTTTGATCTAAGTTGTGTCAAATCATCTAATGATGAATTCATCACAGAATACAATATTCTGTTGATAATCTCTTACACACTAATACAAAAGCCTTGTTCCATAAAGATCGTAATAAAATTCAAGAAATCCTGAGGTTGAGTGAGGGTTTTTTGCCAAATGATGGTGTGGTTCTAGCATTCTAAAGTGCTTAATCGAACCTTAACGAATCATCTCATGTTTGTTGAAAAAGATAGGGCATGGGTTTATGTGGACAAACATATCAATAATCATTATTTATCTGTTTGAGAATTTCAAAATCATTCAAAGACTATGATTAGATTCAGTTATTAGTGTGATCTTATGGCTTGTCGATGATTATTTTCATCTTTGTGCTAAAGTATATCTTGAGGATGTGATCTCATGATCGATTCAGTTCTAGGTAATTAAAAAAATTATACAAATATATATATATATATATATATATATATATAATAAAATTAAAAAAAATTAAATTAATTAAAATTATAATAAATTTTCATTTCAATATTCATTTAGGTCTTCCATATTATGTTGTTACAATTCTATTATTTTTCATACAATTCACAGAAATTGTGTACAAACGAACATGGGTTCGCTTGTTTTCATACACAGATAAACACGGGTTTATTTTGTTAAAATGAATGATCTAATTAGAAATGTCGAGATTGTGTTTAAGAATGTGTTTCAGATTTTTGTTGTAAATGATAGCCGATCATCAGTTGAGCAGTTTACCTGATTAGAGAACCTGTTCCTCAAGTTTGCAGAATATAACAAGCTAGGAATCCTCCTCCTACATCTTCTGAAGCTCTCAAGATTTGGGAAATTTGTTTCAATATCTTCACAAACGATGCACTCGAAAAGGGGGAGCATATAAATAGGGGGAGCTTATGACATGTATAATCTTTCTCATCAGATTCAGAAAGCTTCAATTTGAAGATCTTTCTACTGTTGACTTCTCGGTACTGATTTAGTTTAAAGACATTGATAATGATTGACTAGGGGGAGTATTGTTGGAGCTGTATAAGATAGTCTATATTCTCAACACAGTCAAAGTCAACAAAAGTCAACGTCACGGTTAAAGTCAACAAAAGTCAAACGTCGAGTACGAGATGAAGAACCGAGATGAGACGTTGAAGATATATTGTGACTAGGATCCTTATTGCAATAAATATATTTTGTGTCAACAAAATATATTTAATCTAGTTTTAGTCATGTTTTGGTTTTATATGTTATTTCCATTAATTAGCCTAAGTCTAGGGGGTTAAGTGCAATTAGTGAATATTATATTCGCTATAAATAGGTTAATTGTAATTAGGTTTTGGTTAATGGTTGAATGACCAATTGATTGGGGTTTCCACTTTATACAAATCTTATGCAATCAAGTTAGATCAAATTGGGGTTTTCATTGTGTTCATCATTATTTTGATCTATAATCTTCATGATTTGATCCAAGTGTGCTCATCCTGGGTTAACAATACTCTACTATTAGCTTTACTCGATTTTCAAATCAAAAAATCCACTTTCCTGGTAAAGCCTTCATCATAATCCGTTGTCGTATGTTGGCATCGAACTCTTATCGGGCACAGTTAATCAATCCATCTTCTTGCAGCACTCGGCACTTGCCTCATAAGTTACTGCTCAATTCACCCGGAGGTGTACGTCTATCCACCTATGTCTATTAGGGGTGGTCTAACAGAAAATAAGTGCTCTCTCAATTCTATTGCGTGATTCTTTAGTGCATCGGTTAATCTAGTAGACTTACCCATAGTAGTTCCTATGTCGAATGACATCGATCTTCCTACTCCTAACATGCCTTATCATAGAAGGCAGCAGAAATGAAACTACTGCTAGCACCACAATCAAAGCATAGATGCACAAATCTAAATTACCAAAAACATACCTAACGATACCTCAGAATCTGATCTAGCCTCCTCACGGTCATAGCAAAGGCTCTAGCCTTCATCCTCTGTTCTCCTTCCTTGTACCGTAGCTTCCTGCCCTCGAATTCTTGCAATCTCTGCTCACGTGTCCAGTCTTGCCATAGTCATAAAATTTATCCATTTGACAATCTCTTGCCCTGTGGCCCTCATTCCCATACTGGAAGAAGAAGTTCAGTCCCCACTTACACTCCCCATCGTGGCCCCTACCACACTTCTTGCATACCTCTTCTCTCCTTGTTACCTTCTTTCGATCATCGACTCTAATTGTCTCACCTCCAGACACAAATCCATCTTTATTGCCTCGCCTTCCATTCCCATTCTTAACATAGTTCTGCTCCTCCTCTTCATCTGTTATCCCCATCGCCTCGTCGTACAATCTCCCAGCTAAGTCGACCACCGATCAAAATGTAACTAGTCGGGCAGCGATTAGATGTCCGCGGATATCTGTAGGAAGTCCTTGAATGTACCTCTTAATCTTTCGTGATGCAGGCGTCACCTGATCTGGCACCAGCCTAGCCATCTTGTTGAATTTAGTGGTGTATTGCTGGTGTGTCATCATCCCCGCCTCTAGCTGTAAGAACTCTCTTTTGATCTTGTCCAATTCATAATGAGGACAAAACTCCTCAATTACCAGCCTCTTCAGTTCACTCCACCTCATTCTCCCGATTTCCCTGGTACCCTCAGCCTGGACAATGTTGTCCCACCAGCATAAGGTCGAGTCCACAAACGAGTGGTAGCAAACTTTACCTTTTGATCCTCTCGGCACTCGCTGATATCGAGTACCGCCTCCATCTCTCTCACCCAACGGTGAGCAGCTGCAGTACTCCCGTTTCCATCAAACGTTGGGGGCTTGCATCTTCGAAATGCCCCATAAGTGCAGTCCCTTGCAGTTTTCTGCACAACCTCCTCTTCCTCATCATCATCAGAGACAACCGTCTTAGCCTCGGGTTTCTCCCTTTCTTCTCTCAGTGCTCTTCTTCTTTTCCTTCCTATCATCCTCCTTCACCGCCTTAATCACTTCAGTCACCACAGATTCAAGAATCGTCTGCATGACCTGATGGACCTCCTCTACTACTGCCTCTTTCATCGAGGCCCTCAAATTCATACTTTCATCACCACCTTCCGGGTGATGCATCTCGGGCTCCTCGCGTGTCCTTTCGGTAGCCCTAGCCCTATTCCTTGTAACATGCGGTTCAGCACCACGTACTCCCTGTGCTCCACCCTTAAAGGCCTTAGATGATCTACATCAAGCCATTCTCTAATCAATATAAGATTCAAACACTAACACAGTCATTCAAGGAATAGCTCGGATTATGTCAAGTATAGTAAGTCCCTAATTACAGTGGCGAGTTGTGATTAGCCACTTACTTGACTCTTCACACCCCAAGCATCTCCTATCCTGACTACATCAGTATCTAAATATACACAAAAGCACACTAGCCATATAACATGTGTATATAATACCGGTTAACATTCACTTACATAAATTGTTTACATAAAACCTTTACCTGCAGGTACGTTGCTACTAGGACTGGCATCCTTTTCTTTTCATCCCATTCTCAGTTTAAGATTAGTTTTTGAAAATAATTACCCAATTCACTTAAACTTTAGCTCTGATACCAACTCGTAAGGCCCCGTTCCCGGGCACCTCACACTTGGTCATTCGTCGCACATAAAACATTTTAAAAACATACATTACCTTTGCAGTCAAAATTAAAATTTTCATTAATAATTAAAAGCATGTCATTACATTACATTAAAACATTCGTTTTCATCTCAAAATACAAAGAGATGTCAAAATATGGATTTCAGTCTCAAAACGCTCCTAGTAGCTTACGCATCCATGCCTGCAACTCCTCAGCATCAACAAAATACCTGCCAACTATCATGCATACAAAAAGTCAGCGACGCTGAGTGAGTTCTAGTTTTTATAATAAAATACTTTACTTCCTTTAACAACTAGTCTTTACATTCATCCGTGGTCATACATCATACGTACACTCAATCTGTGTTCTTCATTCGTTTTGTATTCATACTTTCATTGTTTCATACTTTCATACTATCAATGTTTCATTCTAGTTCTTTCATACTTTCATTGTTTCATTCTTTTATTTACTTTCGTATTCATATTGTCGTTCATACTTTTCACTATCTTTTACATTCTTTTCTCTTACCTTCTTTTCGTACTTTACGTTCGTCAGTTATCATACATCATACATACATATTGATAATAATTATTATTATTATCTTCATCATCATTCGTTCATTCATTCATTCATCTGCTCATTACTCATCATTACTCGAATCTGTCTCATGCAATATCCCCGAATCATGCTCGAAAGATGATGCTGTGCCGGGGCCTGTAAACAAACCCCCGACTCATGTCCGAAAACTAACACAGCACCGGGATACGTGACAAAGATCCCATCTCGTATGCAACACTCCCAACTCATGTCCGAAGACTGATACTGTGCCGGGGCCTGTAATCAAACCCCTGCCTCATATCCGAAGAATGACACAATACCGGAGCATGCAACAAGACCTCATCATCATACCTCATTATGTCTCATGCAATACCCCTGACTTATGTCCGAAGACTGATACTGTACCGGGGCCTGTAAACAAACCCCCGACTCATGTCTGAAGATTGACACAGTACCAGGGTACGCGACACGGATCTCATCATCCGTCACTTCCATACTCACCATTCGTTATCTCATGTGTTTGTTTGTTTCGTACTTTATCGTATTCTTTCATTTCGTACTTTATCATTATCTTTCACTTCATTGCATAATACTTTACATTCGTTAATTTATTCGTTCATACATCATACCACGTAAACTCATGAATAATGTATTACAAAACATAATACGTGCGTTTTGAAAACTCTTTAACAAAGAAAGATAACATATCACTTACACATATACACATCATAATTTCATCACATCACCATTTACACATCAAGCATAAGGCATCAGATCATAACATGGCCTATCTCTCTATTCTACCACTTAAAACCACTTAGAAAATCCTAAGTCCAAAATGTGTGCATGGGACTTTTCAGGCGCATGAGCATAAACATTCTAAGTGTAAAACAGTCTAGACGCATGGGCACTATTTGGGCGCATGAGCCCTGTTTGGGCGCTTCACCACTATGCAGGAGCATGGCGCATGTTCAGGCGCATCAACACTTAGCCGTTTTAACAACTTGGGCACATGGGAACTACTTGGGCGTAGGGGAACTATTTGGGCGCATGGGAACTAGTTGGGCGCATGACCCAACACTTGGACTCCTGAGCAAATCCTGGGTGCATGGGAACATTGTTTAGGCGCATGGCCCACTCTTGGGCACACGACCAATCATGCTGGGCGCATGGGACCCATCTGAATTATTTCTAACACATCCCAAGCACAGATCTAACATACTAAGGCTCTTAAACATTCTAACATCCATTTCTTGACCATATTCCAACTCTAAAACATACATACACATATTATTTTTAAACATAAAGCTGTAAATCCACGGTTACTTTTAAAATCTTTTGTCTAGTATGCATAATAGCCCTAAACACTACAAAATCAGTAAAAAGGGTTCTAGAAACTCACCTCAAAGCAGATCTCCGAACTAAACACTTCCACTTGCAAGTTCAACTCCAAAAATCCCGAAACAACTCTAAAACATTAAGAATCTCGATCAAGAGTTGTGAATTAGGTTAGAACCGAACAAACATCATGAAAAACTTACCTTTTACAGCTTCTTCTTCCTTTCTCTCCTTTAAAACCGAGAGCTTTCTCTCTTTTCTTTCTTCCTTTCAGCCGAAATGAAGATGGTGAGAAGGGGTGGGCAGCCACGCCACTTTAAACCTTAAAATAATAGGGTTTTGTACTTTGTACACTTTATCCCCCTTCACTTGTGCCCATTAGCTATTCTTTCTATTTAGTTTTCTTTTCCTTTCCTTTAAATAAAAATTCAGGGTGCTACATCTTGAGCCTTCTTTGATCTTCTCTTGGCTGCTCTAATCAAGTTCTTCCTCTTTGACTTTATCATCCTTGATTCTTTCCTCTCCTTAAGAGAATAGTGAGCCTTCTTAGGATGATCTTCTTCACTCGTCTCAGATCCATGCTTTACTATCTGCTCTTCATCTATCTATGAGGGGAAGCTCATCTTGAATGTATAGAGGAGCTATCTCAGTAGATCCTATCCCCTGCTTATTCTGATAACAAACCTTTGAATGCAAGGAAGAGGATATAATGTTCTTGAAAGTCTCTTCTTCAAGAACACATTTTTCTGCCCTGGCTTTGCCGATCACAAGCTTAGCCTGGCATTCAGTTAACTTAGTGATGAGATCTTTAATTTGAGTCTTGTACTTGGCATGTTCATGCTTAAGAGTTGAAATGGTTTTCACTAGGTCTTCTATCTTAAGTTTATAATCCTTTTAAGCTCTTTTAAAATCTTTTTTAAGATGTTTAAGGACTCAAGGTCAGATCTCATCTCTAAGTTATAGAACCTGTATCTATTAACTTTAGCAATGCATTCTAGGGCACAAAGATGTTCTAATACCTTGGCTTCTTCATGATCAGCCATCAGTGCTTGGTTTGGAGATGGATCTTCAACCTAAAAGCTCCAATCAAAGCTTCCTTCTTCAACAGCAACTGTAGCTTGCTGGTTGGGCTTCTTAGTGTATGGAACTCCATCAGTGTTGGTTGGTTTTGATTGTGTCTGGCCACCATTTGTCCTTGATGCCTTGCACTCCCTAGCAAAGTGTCCCATTTGATAACAGTTGTAACACTTTAACTTGCTTTTGTCCAGTCCAAACTTTCCACTTGTTGTATTGCTAGGAAACTTACTGTCTGTCCTCTTATAGAACTTCTTGGCTCTGTGAGTGAGAAGAGCTATCTGCTATACTATCTCCATGTACTCCAGATCATCTGGATGGAGGCAGTCTAAATCTTCAAGAGTGAAGAGAAAGTTGTCATTGCTTTCATCAGCAGACACAAAGGCTTGAGAAGAGATTGTCTCTTGGAATGCGCTTCCTTGGATGTAGCTTTCCCTTTGTGTCTCTGGGAAGGTGACGAAAGGACTCTTTTATGACTTTTAGGGTAGTAGATGAGATGATGTTATGGTTCTCTACAATCCCTTTCAACCTCATGAAAGGTTGAACTTTGCTGATTGTTGGAGTTGCCAGATGGATTTTGTGTATTCATCTCCATCTGGTATCTATTGAGGATACCATAAAACTCGGTGAGAGTAAGGGTCTTGAGGTTTTCAGTCCTCTTAATGACCACATAATAGTGTGTCAATTGTTGAGTCATGGTTTCACCTGTCTTGAAGGTGAAGCTCTCAAACTGTTGCTTCAACAAGTCTTTATTGTTCTCTTTTGCTTCATTAAACCCCTCATGCATAAGCTTCAGTGCATCCCATAGTTGCTTAGTAGTTTTGCACTTCTTAAAACCTCTGTATATAGAGTTTGGAAGAGTAGTTTGGAGGGCAGTCATGGCTTTTTAATCTAAATCAATCTTCTTCCAGTCTTCTTCTAAGTAGTCAGCCACTTCCTTTGATATTATACCACCACCAATAGCAGCTGAAGAGATGCATGGTACATGAGGTCTGAGACAACAGATACGCACATCCAGTTGTCTTGAGACTTGATGAAGCCTTTCATTCTATGGCACAAGTATCAAAGTTATTAGGAGTGATTAGTGGAGATTTTGTCATAGTACCGGTTTTCATATCAGCCTTGGTACAAGCTGCCATTTGAGTTTTTAAGTGATATGTGAAACTGAAGGGATTTAAGATGGTAAGATCTTACAATCAAGAGCCTAAAATGCTCTAATACCAATTGCAGAACTGGGTGATGGTGGTCAATACAATCAGTCTCATAATGAGGAGAGACTTAGACTACTTAGCAGATTAAATAGGGAACCGGGTTTTTAGCCGATGATACTATGAACACAAGACAGAACAAAGAACAAGAACAAGAATAAGAACAACAACAAGAACAAGATAAGTTTGGTTTTTAGGAATGTTGTATACTGCTCTCATGTTCCATTACAAGTGTTACAAAGCATGAAGATAAATACAAGAACCTAAGACACTTTATACTACATCTAACTATACTTTGAAAGCCAGCTGGAAACACTAATCTAGACAACAATATCAATAATTAGTCAAAACGTAGATTGCCTTATGACTTGTAACTATGACTGTAACACCCGAAATTTTTTTGTCAAGTAAAAGAGAAGAAAAGCAATAAGA
Source organism: Flaveria floridana (assembly GCA_018326465.1). Taxonomy (NCBI): domain Eukaryota; kingdom Viridiplantae; phylum Streptophyta; class Magnoliopsida; order Asterales; family Asteraceae; genus Flaveria; species Flaveria floridana. The sequence goes on from BJCO01813155.1 coordinate 24,318, forward strand.
AAATAATATAAAAGTATATTGCAAGAAGGGAAAAAGGGACATAAATGGAGGGTCTAAAAGTGAAAAAAGGACAAAATTTTATTATTATTATTATGTTTAAAGTGGGCTTGTCCGCCCACAACTTCTGTTACATCAACTGCTTCAGCATTTTTAGAGAGAGAGAGAGAGAGCAGAGTTTCATCGGTTTTCTAGATAGAAGAAGAAGAAGTTGCTAAAAGGTAAGATTTTCTTGTGAAATGTTTGGTTTCAACTAATTTTTTAGCTTCAGAACCGAGTTCTATGTGTTCTTATATGTTTTTGTGTGTCCGGGTGTATATGTTCTTGGTGTCTAGGTGTTAGAACATCAAGAGTTCTTGAATTCAAGGAAGTTGTGCTTAGAAGCAGTCACAGTTGAGTTATAGACCCCGGTTTTATATGTTTTTAAACTTCTTTAGGGACGAAAATGCATGTAACATGTTTTAAAAGATGTTATGTGTGCAACCGTATGTATGAATGCGTCAATTCATGTGTTATGTGGTTATACACTTGTTTGAGGTGCCTAGAATGATGGATTTATGTTAAGAACATGTAAAGATGATGTTTTGGTCTAAAAATGGTTTAGAAACATGTACAAGTATGGTTCATACGCCTAAACAGTGGCCCATGCGCCTGAAATCTGAGTTAGAAAATATAAGTATACCTCATGCGCCCAAATAGTGTCCATGCGCCTAAGTTATTTATGAAAATATAATAAGTAATAGCTCATGCCCCCAAACAGTACCGCATGCGCCCAAAATTTATGTCTAGACGCCCGAGTATAGGTCATCCGCCCAAATAGTGCCCACATGCCCGAAGTGGCTCATGTGCCCAAGTGTTAATGCGCCTAAGAAAGGCTGATGCACCTACATAGTGGTAATGCGCCTAAGAAGGGATCATGCGCCTGCATAGTGCTAGCGCACCTAGGCTGTTTGTACTTAGAAAATTTCAGGTTCATGCGCCTGGAATGTCCCATGCGCCTATTTCGAACTTAGTACTTTCTAAGGGGTTTTAAGAGGTATGTGATTTGATGGTCTATGTTTAAAGTATGTATGATGATTTGATGAGGATTTTGATGCGATGAATGTCATGATATGTATATGATGTGTTATCTTTTAACGGTTTTCAAAACGTATATATTATGTTATAATATATGTTATGTGTTATGTTATGAATTTATGTAGTATGATGTATGTATGAATGAACTTAAAGTATAATGTAAGGAATTGAAAGATAACAAAGATGAAAAGGTAATGAATAAATGAATGGCTTGTAAGCAAATTGAATGGAGGTGCACGACCATGTTGTCGTTAGCTCAACTGTGTGCGGTTTAGCTAACCCGAAGGATGCAGACAGGGTCAATCATTGAGATTGACGGGACCCTTATAGCATGCCCTAGGTGATTGGGTTAGCTTCGTGCACAATGTTCGGGGTCTATTTATAGACCTCGGGCCTAACATCAGCTTCGTCCATAATGTTTGGGGTATTGCAAATTGGTCCGGATGAAAGGGAAAGATGGCTTTCCCTAGATGACTGGGTTAGCTTCGTGCATAATGTTCCCTGTCTATTTTTAGACCTCAGGTTTAGCATCAGCTTCGTGCATAGTGTTCGGGGTATTGCACATCGATCCGGATGAAAGTAAAAGATAATGAAAAGTATGAAATGAAAGTATGTGTATGAAAATGAAGAATGATGATAGGACTAAACAAATGAATGCGTACGATGAGGAAATATAACAATGAAAGTATTATTAAATTAAATGAACAATGAATATTGGCTCGATGTACGTATGACGTGTGCTCGCATACGAAAGGTAAGGTATTTTATTCAAGAAGTATATTTTCGTATACAAAACACACAAGGTATTTTAATAGTTCTATAACTAGAACTCACTCAGCAACACTGACTTTTATGCATTTTTAGTTGGCAAGTAAATTTTGCTGAGGATGGCACGCTGGGGAAGTTACTCGGCAGGGCAAGACTTGCATCCATTCACGCTTAAGGATATTGTTGTTTTGTAATGCAACTAAAAGATGCTTTTGAAACATAAACAATGTTGTATTGCTTAACAACAGTATTTATCAATGAAATGAATGGTTTTTGTGCTAATGTAATTTCACTGCATAATATTATGAAATGTGTAATGTTTTAAATATTGTGTACGATGAATGTCCAACTATAAGTGTCCTGGGAACGGACCTTTATAAGTTGGTATTAGAGCTAAAGTTTAAGTGAATTGGGTAAAATATTTTTAAAAACTTAATCTTAAACTGAGAATGGGAGTAAAGGAAAGGGATGCCAGGCCGAGTAGCTACGTGCCAGCAGGTATTTATTTTCTCAACGTTAACTGGTATTATAGGCATGTGCTATCTGATTATGTGCTCTTAGTAGGTTTAGATACTGATGTAGTCAGGATAGGAAATGCTTGGGTTGTGAAGAGTAAAGTAGGTGGCTAATCATAACCGGCCACTGTAATTAGGGAGTTACTATACTTAACATAAACTGAGCTATTACCTTGAATGACTGCTGATGCGGTGTGAAAGTATATATATTTTTGATAAAGAATTTTCGCACAGATTCAGTTTTAAATGGTTGTTACTATTACTAACTACACACACAAAAGGCAAGTGCACCTATCGTGAGGTAATATAGTGATGGTAAGAACCGAGTATCAATCCGTGGACACACTAAGACTACTCAACAATCCTTGTA
>BJCO01813176.1:0-13209 GCA_018326465.1 Flaveria floridana
CCATCGACCTCCCCATCTCCTTCCCCTCACCACCGCCGGCTCATCACGCGAAAGTGCAATCGATCCACGGAGGCCGTCGCCTCTGCACAAGCAATCTCCGATGCGCGACTCGGAGTCGGAATCGGAACCGAGTTCCGCCGCTCCGATCGGAAAACCTAACAGAAAATCAACAAAATCGGTTGATAACAACAAAGGAAAACGATCGAATAAGATCTGTATTCGTTTCCGGAAGAACAACAACAACAAGCAGAACGAATCCGTGATCGAGGAGAATCACTCGTCGACACCAGTAGAAACCACCGTTCCATCGATAACAACCGAAGAAGACGAATCGTTACCGAAGACGTGGAATCTGAGACCTAGAAGGCCTCCAATAAACCACAAGCAATCCACTAACAGCTTACCGAAGATCGGCTCATCGCCATTGCCGGATAACAGAGCTAGTAATTCGACTAAAGAAGCACCAGAATCGAAAACTAACGATCATAGCAATCTGATTACGTCAAAGAAGCATAAATTCTCGATTGCACTTTCGCGTGATGAGATCGAAGATGATTGGTATTGTGTTCTTGGTTGATTTATGTGAATGTATAGTTTTGTACCTGCATATGATTTTGTAATTAGTCTTAAAGGGCATATAGTTTTGTGAATGTATAATTATTTGTATAATTATGATTTGTGATTTGGTTTAAGTTTTTTTGTTTGATTTGATTTAAGGTAAGGTTTAATTTAGTTTAATTACTGACTATTTTTGCAGTCCGCAGATGTTAAAAACAAACAGTCTTTCTCTTGCAGACTGCAGACGTTTGGTCCACCTCTTCTCCTACAGATGTCTGCAGATGTGGTTTGCAGACTGCAGACGTTTTACCTCTTCAGAAACAAACAGCATCTTAGATTACGAGTTAAGCTCTTCTACATCACTTTGATTTATGATGTGAATCTTAACTCGTATGTTGATTATTTGTATGGATTTTGTTTGATTATGTTAATGTCGTGGTATTTTCTTATTATTTTCTTCAATGAATATTTGTGTTTATGTATCTTGATTAATTTTGAAGCTTGCGAATGTTCAATCATATCATGTAGGAAACCTTATTTGTTAATATTACTTCATGAAACTTGCATATTTTATGTGAATCATGCCATTATGAATGGTTAGTGAAGTCTTTGATATTCATGAAAGATTTATAAAGATGCATACTTATACTCTTGGGTGTTTGTTATGGTTTTATCACTTTATTAGTCACGTTGTCTAGAGTTTGCTATTGCAAATTTGAATATATAATTGTTCATTTGATTGTCGTAAGTCGAAGAAATATTGATTATTACCTACATAAATCAAATTCAGGTAGGTTAGTGTGCTTTTCAAATGAACTTTTCAAAGAGTTGTGTCAAGTTAGTCGATCCTTAGCAGTAATCTACTTTGCATTCATAAACATTAACATAACTTTATGACTAGGTCTTATTTTCACGTTTTGTGCTAGCTTGGGTGTCGTGGTAATGTACCTGTTACCAAGAACTATTAGGATAATTCATCATTAACAAAATTTTAATTAGCTTTTAGATTTACGGTGATCTTGTCATTCTTCCATATACACCACATCAAGAACTAGCTAGGACATTTCTAAATCAATTTAATTATCTTTTTTCTGTTGTGTAACAGGTTCTAAGTAAGAACCCTAATATAACATCCTATATTCTTATGTAATGAGTGAATTACGAGGGATTAATGGGTTTCATATGTGAATTAATACATGTTAACAAATTTTTTAAACATTTTTAGTTGTAAATTCATGTGGATCAACACTTAATTGTGTTTTATTTTAATTTTTGTAGATTTGGACGGTGACTTGGTGATTTTGATGAAAAACTCAAGAAACAAATGAAATTTTTGAAGTTTGACTACTCATGTCGACTATCAGATCAAGATTTCAAACAACTTCACACGTTTGAAGATCAACACAACCGTGTCACATTCGCACACGGCCATGTGCACGCACTAGATCCACTTTTTAAACTTAAATTGAATATTATTTTTAGGATACAACTTTTGGGGACCAAGAATCTTAGGATCTATTTAGTATGTGGCAATGGAATCGATGAATAAGTGGAATGGACACTTAAATGAAATGGATCATTACTATTCTATTGTCATGTTTGGTTATCGTCATTCAGCCAGGCGACCGATATGATCTGATATAAATCATTTTGTTTGTGCTGAGCCGGTTTAACCTGAGTCGACGGTTGGACCGGGTTTTGCGGTTCCCGGCGGTTGGACCGATTCTTTATTTATTTTATCTTTTTAATTGGCTGTCATATTAAAAATAAAAAAAACCCTAAATCCCTTTCAAAGTTCAAACTTTCCAGCCCTCAAATCACAACAGCAGGTCCATCCTCGAACCACAGTAGCAGGTCCATCCTCGAACCACAGTAGCAGGTCCATCCTCGAAGCATAGCAGCCCTCCATCCTCGCAGTGGCAGCATCCCTTCATCGGCCACCGGCAGCAGTCTCCAACTTTCCATCTCACGGCTCGCCTCCCTCCCGGCATCGCATCAGCCAACCTTCCATCATTTGCTCAAGTTGCTCCACTAGTTGTTCGATTTCAAGGTAGTTTACTTTGAAGGTTTGATTTCTAGTGCTTCACTGATTCTTATTTCAGGGTAGTTTACTTTGAAGGTTAGAATTTAGATGTTCTTGCAATATTTGAACTTTGATGTTTGATGTTTCTCTTCTCAAGCTCTAAACTTATTTTGTACATTGATTTTGGTGGTTTTAGAATTTACATGTTTTTTTGTTGCAATTAATTTATGTATTTTAGAATTTAGATGTTCTTTTCTTGCAATTAATTTATGTATATGACTTCTGTTAATAGTTGATTTTGTCTTGTGATTTTTGAAAGTTGATGTGGCACTATCTATGAAGTATTAACTGATTTTGATGATTTGAGATCATCTTGTAAATCGCTTATGTATTCATTTTTGAATTGGTTATGTTTTAAATTTTGATAGTGAATAGATATGCTTTGCACTAATCTGCAAATTGGTTATGTTTTGAAGCTAATTTATTTTTGTTTTATCTTGTAGAACATGGACTCGACTTCATCACCGGATACACAAACTAAAACGCAATCGAGTATTCATTCAAGTCTTCGTTTGAAAACGGATAATGCTTGGAGATATGCTACTGAAGCTCAAGATGCATTAGGGAAAAAGTTTTTACTTTGTAGTTTTTGTGATAAACCCGTTCGTGGAGGGGGAAATAATAGAATGAAGCAACACCTTGGTGGAGTAAAAGGAAATATTGCTTCTTGTTTGAAGGTTCCCGCGGATGTCAAGCTTCAGAAGTGCTTATGAAAAAAGTTCATAGAAGGGAAAAGATGAAGAAACACCTAAGGTTAAACCATAAAGTGCACGAGCTAAAAGAAAAGCTTCTTTTACTTTTGAAAACTTACAATCTTATTTTGAACGAGGCATAAATGATTCTTCTCAACCTTCAATAAAATCAGCATGGCAAAGTAAAGAAAGATTACATGATACAGATTTGGTTATGGCTATGTGGTTCTATCATGCATGTATACCAATTAATATTGTTAATTCGCCTCTGTTTTCGATTGCAATGAGCAAAGTATCTTCTATAGGTCATGGGTATACGGGACCCTCTTATCATGCAACGAGGGTGAATTTATTAAAAGATGCCAAGAAATCAATGACACTAATAGTAGAAGTACAAAGACTGTTGTGGTCAGAAATAGGTTGTACAATAATGAGTGATGGATGGCGTGATGTTAGAAAAAGACCACTCTTAATTTCTTGGTATATCGTCTAAAAGGGATTTCTTTTATTAAATCTGTTTGTGCATCGGATGTTGAGGCTAATGTAGCAAACTTATGCAATTTGTTTGGGGAGATTGTTGAGATAGTTAGTTATAGGAATGTTGTTCACTTTGTTACCGATAATGCTGCTAATTACAAGGCTACAGGAAGATTGTTGTGTAAGAAATATCCCTTGCTTTGTTGGTCCCCGTGTGCAGCCTAAACAAACAAACAAACAAACATACCCAGTAAATCCCACTCAAGAGCAGGGTCTGGGAGGGGTAGGTGGTGGCGAGTATTTCCTCTATCTTGGGAGATAGAGAGACCGCTTCCGAATAGACCCCCGACTCAATAACGAAATCAAATAACAATAGCAATCATAATAACATATAAAGAAAAGATATAACCTGTAATACTTGCAATCATAGTTGTTGATTGCGAATAGCAATAGCGACAACCCACCTATATGCTACGTAGCGAATGGTGGTAAATAGCGCTCGCTATTTCATTTTTAGGGATAAAAGTAGTAGAAGATTTAAGATATGTTTTATATTCAATAAATAAACATTCATACCACAAAAATAGCTAAAATACTCTATATTTTACATTCAATAAGTAATCTGGGGGTCACTTTTTTATATTTAGAAAAGGAAATTAAAAAAATAAAAAAATAAAAAAATAAGAAAAACCGCTATCTCGTCGCTATGTAGTCGCAAAACACAAATAGCGACCTGTGAGCACTACGCTATGTAGCGAGCTAATGACAACAGGGCTTGCAATTAATCAAGTATAGATGCGATGACATATATTAGCCTTTCAATAACAAACAAACAAACAAACAAACAAACAAACAAACAAACAAACAAACAAACAAACAAACAAACAAACAAACAAATAAACAAACAAACAAACATATCCAGTAAGTCCCACTCAAGAGCAGGGTCTGGGAGGGGTAGGTGGCGGCGAGTCTTTCCTCTATCTTGGGAGATAGAGAGACTGCTTCCGAAGAGACCCCCAACTCGGTAACAAAAACCATTTAAATAGAAGTTACCATCGAGTTAATCCTTGCTACAAATTTATCATTATCATCGACCACAACTTTTTTGACCTCATCAACATTGGGAAAACAACATACGCAACAGAAGCATAAGGCCAACAGCATGGTTGAAGTTGTACACCACATTAGTCTCAGAAGAGCTGATGTTACCGGTACCAACATGGACAAAATGATTTACCTACAAACAGCATCGACGCAAGGATATACCCAACACAAGCATCAGTTCAAGTGAACCCAGTCCCAGTCTCAGGTGAACCAAGGCTATATCACAGTTCCCCATGTGCAGCCTATTGTATTAATATGATTTTGAAGGATATTTCAGAGTTAACTTTCATGGCTGATTAAGTTCAACTTGCATCTAAGGTAGCTATTTTAATATATAACCATAAGTGGCCTTTGAATTGGTTGAGGAAAAGACAAGGCTGGACAAAAATCATACGTCCAGGTGCCACTCGTTTTGGTACAGCTTTCATTGCATTAAGAAGCTTGTATGACCATAAATCAGATTTGCAAGCTATGGTTACCTCTAATGATTTCAAGAAAGTCTTGAAATTACCAAAAGCCAAAGACGTGAAGCAGATTGTATTAAATGATAAATTTTGGAATAATTGTTTGATAATTGTGAAGGTGATAACTCCTGTTTTGAGGCTTTGTGTATTTATGATTCGGATGAAAAACCTTCACTAGGTTATATGTTTAAGGGTATGAGTAGGGCAAGGAAAGGCATCATAGAATTATTCCGCGATAAAGAACGTAACTACAAGCAATATACCGATATTATTGATGCCCGTTGGGATCGAATGTTGCGTAGGAGTCTACATGCTGCTGCTTATTGGTTGAATCTAGCTTTTCAGTATGATCAAGAAAACAACATGGAGAAAAGGGAGGCGTTTAAAGGGGTGCTTGATATGTTTGAGCGAAAGACGAATTTGGAACCTATGAAGCTTACATCACAGTTACATCAATTTCGTGATTAATAGGGTGATTTTAGTCGATCACTTGCTTTTGCTTCAGCAAAGACAATTCGTCCCGGTAAAATTACTTTAACGTTCATTTTTCTTAATTATATTGTGTGAATGTGTTGATAGAATAATAATCTACTATTTTAATTTTGTTATATGAGTGGTTGAAATTGTTTGGTGGAGATGTCCCGGAGTTGCAATCATTTGCATTTAGAATATTAAGTCAAACTGCATCTTATTTCGGATGTGAATGTAACTGCAGTGTTTTTGAAAGAATTCACACGAAAAAGATGAACCGATTGAAGCATTAAAGGCTTTATGACCTCCTATATGTTCATTATAACTTGCTTATTCAAAATAGGTATTATATAAATGACAATTATGTTATTTTTATTATTTGTTTCGCTTACGTAATATTTACAAATGACATTGATTTCATTAGGAAAATGAGAACAAAAGGTCATACGACCTTGTGGATTGTGAAAGCATTGATAAAACTGAGTTTTGGGTTATTGATGAGGAAGAGGAAGATAAACTTGATTATAATGAATTGCAAAATATGCTAGAAGAAGAGCCACCAAATAACATCGATGGTACGTCTACTTCGCAAGCACATGAATTTAAAGGTTAGTATTTATTTATATACAAGTATTATGTGAAAATATATAATTGTATGATGAATGTTTAATTAAAACTTGTCTTTCTTTTAATTATAGGTGAAGATATCAACGAAGATGATTTGATTGTACTTGATGATGAAGTTGATAATGATGATGGTTTGGATGAATTTTAAGACACTTATGTTATGTTTGTTTAAACTTGTTTGTTTGAAGTTGATGGTTTGTTTCGATTACTTTGCTTAACTTCGGAAGTTTGGATTATGGTATCAGTATGGTTGAAACTTAAAAGTTGGATCATGGATGATTGGATGTTTGTTTGACATGATTAATGTATTTATAATTTATGTTTCTATTTGACTATTTGTTGAAGTTATAAAGTTTTAATATTTTATATAATAGTGTTTGACTTGGATTTAAATTTCTACTAATTTTTAGAATATATATATATATATTTATTATGACGTCATCCAGTTCTTAAAATCGATCCGACCACCAAACCAGTAAGGCGTCCGATTCGACGTCCGATCCGGTTCTGAAAACATTGTCAATATACAAATGAATAGAATGCAATAGCGGTGGTGGTGGTGACAGAGGTGGTGGGTGATGGTAAGTGGTGTTGGTGTTGATCACGGTAGTAGTGGTGGTTCGAGGTAGTGGTGTTGGTGGTTGGTTGGTGTTGGTGGTTAGAGGTGTTCCAAAAATCCGGTTTGGCAACCAGCTTCGAAAAAAAACTGAAACCGGTTTGGGGCCCAAACCGGTTTGGCCCAAACATGTTTCAAACCGGCCCAACCCAATGGTTTAGGTTCGGTTTGTAGGTTTCCTTTTTCAAACCGGTTTCTAACCCGGTCCGGTTTTAAACCGGTTTCTAACCCGGTTTGGTTTCAAACCAGTTCCAAACTTGTTTCAAACCGGTTTCCAAACAATTATTTAAAATTTTATGTTGTTTGAATTGTTTCTATGTTTTATATATTATACATTTCACTTTGATTTTAAATTGTATACTTAATTTGAAATTGTGTACTTTGTTTTTAAAAGCAATTATGTAATGTTTCTAATTTTATATGTTTTAATTTTTATAAATAAAAATATGTAAATGCATCTTATAGATTTATTTAATTTATACAATTAATATGTAGCATTCATCTTATAAGTTTATTTAATTTTTATAATTAATTGTTTACTTAATTTATAACGCTTAAAAAAACCGAACCGGTTTGGGCCCGAACCGGTTTTCAAACCGACCCAAACCGGTTTCCAAACTGACCCAAACGGGTTTCCAAATCGACCCAAACCGGTTTTATAGGTTTGGGTATTTTTAAGTCCAAACCGGTTTAGAACCCGAAACCGTTTGAGGCCAAACCAGTTTTGACCACGGTTGACTAAACCGATTCTAGTTTGGACCCCAACCCGGTTTTAGAAAAAATCCGATTTGTACACCATTAGTGGTGGTGGTAATAATGGTGGTGGTGGTGTTTATGGTTGTTGTTGGTGGTGGTAGTGGTAGTATGTAGTGGTGGTGGTGATGATGGTGTTGTAGTGGTGGGTTGGGTCATGGGTATGAACATGTTTCAGGTCATTGGTCGGTACATGGTTTGGGTCATGAATTAATAAAATAACATTCCATTCCTTGAAAGAATTAGAAAAAAACCTACCCCAAAGAATGAGAGAGATTAAAATGGAACGAATCACATTCCTTATGTAATGACTTATTCCATTAATATGTGATTAACAAACATGTTTTTTTTATTCCAGCGGAATCACTTATTCTATTCCAGCTTACATTCATATATACCAAATACTATCTTATTTTTTCTAGCCCTGCAAATGTTGATTTCAAAACAATTTTAGTCATCCTGTATTTCTCTGGTTCATGAATCCTCACCCACATATCATACTTGTTCTTGTAATTGAGATTTATCTGATTAAAAAATTGGTATGACCCAAATAGTTTCAATCTGATAGGGTTTCGTGACTCTCAATATATCATGTTATTTCTCTACACTTAAAGTATATAGAGTTAATTAAGAAATGTGTAGTAGTGTTGGACAAACGTTCGGGTGCCAGTATGGGACAAACTGTTTTCCTATAGAGTTGGAGCATCACTAAGGGTCCGTGTTGAGTCCATCTCTATATATAATAATCTTAGATGAGCTGTCAAAATCAATTAAGGAGGACGTTATATAATGCATGCTCTTCAAGGAGATTGCGGAAAATAAATAGGACTTAAACGCGAGTCTAGAGGAGTGGCACACACTTTTAGAAAGAAAAGGCCTAGATATCTGTTTAAATCAAGTTTTTTCACTGTAATTTCAGTAAAGCCAGCAAGGGAGACACCCAGATAACTACTAGAGACCCAGTTGTTTTGCAAACAACCACGTTCATGTATTTAGGATCGTTCATTCATAGGGACAGAGTCATTAACTATGATGTAGCTCACCACGTACAAACATGTTAATGCAAGTGGATCGTTCATTCATAGGATCGTTCATTCATGTATTTAGGATCGTTCATGTATTTAGGATCGTTCATTCATAGGGACAGAGCCATTGGTGCTTTGTTTGATAAAAGGGCCCCGCATGGACTAAAAGGGAAATTCTATAGTGTTGCAGGCCAACCGAATATATTGTATGAAACCAATATTGGCCAACCAAGAAGTCAAAATGCGTGAGGTGAAGGCCGTAAAGCTAAGAATACTAAGGTGGATGTGTGGGAAGTGGGAACACAAATATAGAGCAGATTAGATATAAGTCTTTAAAGCATCTCTAACAGTTAGTACATTCAAACACTTAAAAACATGATATTTCCACCCATCCTTCAAAACCCATCATATTTACCCCAACAACAAACATATTTTTTTAATATTTATGTTAAATATATGTATTTAATTATGTGTGTGTGAGATATAGATGATATTGTAGTTTCTGGAGGGCATTTTTTGGCGATCTTCAGTGGAGACTAGCATCCCTTCCGACTCGTTTTGGGGGCTCGGTTTATGCTCCGCTGAAGATGTATCGACATATGCTTTTATGGACTCTAAGGCACAATCGTGGGTTTTACAGGACCATATTCTTCGGGGATGTAGCTTGGATGGGTCAGATTCTGATTATGGGTGTGTGTTGGATCACATGCACAAATCTCTTCTTGATTTTGATATTAGCTAGTTCTCTAAAAAGGACACCGCCCCCTAAAGCCCAACATGTTTTGGTGAGTGCACTTTTGGTAGGATCATTCAAAATTTGGAAGTGAGTTTTGATTTGTCACCCCATCAAAAGCGGTGTTTGCATGCTTATGGGCTCCCCGAGCTCAGGATTTTTTAACCATCATCCCCATTGAAGGTATGGGATGTCATCTTTGGAGTATCGGGCTATCCTTAAGTATCGGTTAATGATTCCCTTGTTTCCGATTAACGAGCCTTGTCCAGTTTGCCACAAATTTGTTTGGATGCTTTTAGTGACCATGCGGTTCATTGTAAGGAGTTGCCTGGTTTTAAATACAGGCATGATTTGGTTAGGTATGTCCTTTACGATGTCCTTAAGTCGGCAGAAATTTCAGTAAAAAAAGGAGGCTCCCGTGAACTTTCTTACGGACCCGCGAGAGGGGAGGTCTACTCTGCGCCCAACTGTCGTTCTTGTATTTGGGTTGGCACGGAGGAAACACGCTTGTGTGGATCTTTCCGGGGTATCTCCTTTGGTTGGGCTTAGGGATAATGGATTTGTTGCGGGACAGGCGGTGTTGAAGGCGGAATCATGCAAGGTCATTAAATATGAGAAAGCTTGTCTTGAGAATTAACATGTTTTTATTCCATTAGCCTTTGAATACTTTGGTTTCCTAGCCCCGGAGGCTGTGAACTTCCTGAATCGGGTTCAACGGGTCATCCATAGCAATGTTTCGACCCCTAAGGGCCAAGGTTTTGTTTTTAGTAGGCTAGGTTTCGCTATTCAAAAAGGGTTTGCGGCGTAACTTGTTGCCCGTTTACCTGTCTCTTTATTGTAAGTATTTGATATAAATATCGATGAACCTATTCAGTTTATTATATATATATATATATCTATATATATATATGTAGAAGAGAGAGAGAGAGAGAAAGGGATGTGAAAAAGAGGTCTCACCAGCACCTATCCAAATGCATACAATATTCAGGATGCCTCTTTGTTCAAGCTCCTCAACAAACCACCCTTCCCCCTAGTTGTTCAAACGACATCTCCAATTCATGTTGGAGAGGTTCTAAGGGTTAGATCAAGGGTCATGCATTTTAAATGAGATCAAGGCGAGAGATTGGAATGGTTTGAGCATGTGTAAAGGAAGATAATGATGGTAAAGGAACATTCTATAGTGTTACAGTCCAACCGACTATATTGTATGAAACCAATGTTGGCCAACCAAAAAGTCACAAATGTGCGAGGTGAAGGTCGTAAAGCTAAGAATACTAAGGTGGATGTGTGGGAAGTGGGAACACAAAGATAGAATGGATTAGATATGAAGTCTTTAAAGCATCTCCAACAGTTGGTGCATTCAAGCACTTAAAAACATCATATTTCTACCCATCCTTCAAAACCCATCATTTTTACTCGAACAACAAACACATTTTTTAAATATTTATATTAAATATATGTATGTAAATATGTAAGTTTGTAATTATGTGATATATATATATATAGAGAGAGAGAGAGAAAGAGAAAGAGAGAAAGAGTGAGAGAGATATGTGTAAAAGAGGTCCCACCGGCCACACCACCCATCCGAATGCATATGATATTCAGGATGCGTCTTGTTCAAGCTCTTTAACAAACCACTTTCCCCCTACTAGTTCAAATGACATATCCAATTCTTGTTAGAGAGGCTCTTAGGATTAGATTAAGGGGTATGCATTTTAGATAAGATCAAGGCGGGGATATTGCAATGATTTGAGCATGTGCAAAGGAGACTGATAATGATGGTAAAGGAACATTTTTAGTGGAGGGAAAGAGGAATAGAATGTAACGCCCGAAATTTCTAGTTAGACAAAGAAATATAATAATAATAAAAAAGAAAGCATCTCGGAAGAAAATGAAAAAGAACAAAAGTGGAGGGGGGCTTTGTGTAAAAAGTACAAAGAAAAGATAAATATCTGATACATATAGGGCTGCCCACTCTCTTCTCACAACCCCAAATCATCGGATATTTTAGAGAGAGAAAGAGCAGAATTTGGGCTTTGAAGAAAGAACAAGAAGAATTCGATTTCAAGGTAATAATTCATGCTTTTATGGTGTTCTCGACCGGTTATGTCCTCAAATCTATGCTTATACCTGTTAGTATGTGTTCGGGTATGTTTTAGTGGGTTCCTGAGCAGCTGGATTCAATCTGCAAACGAGTTTGGAGGAAGCCATACTCAAAAGCTGCAAAGGTGAGTTCTAAGACCTCTCTTTTACGCGCTTTTGAACGATTTTGGGGCTGGAACACATCGAGAAACTGTTTTCGAGGTTTGGGTGTTTAATCCGTGTAGTATGTACGAGTATGTGTGAGTGTATGGTCCGTTCGGGCAGCTATGCCTACTGGACATAAGATTTCTAGGGCAGATGTATGTATTTACAGCATGTTGTTCGAATGCGTACTATTGATGTATGTTATAGAGTTTTCCTAAGATATGTATGATGTTTAGTTTGTTCTAAGTGTGTGCAGTATGGTAGGTCTGTGACTGGGATGTGATTGGGAGGATGATAGGGAGCTAAAATAGAACCAAGTTAAGTTGCAGGTTAAATTGCTCATCCGCAATAACCAATGCGGATAGCCAAATGAAATGCGGCTAAGGCATTTCTTCAGCCACAATAACCAATGCGGACAACCAAATGAAATGCGGCTAAGGCATTTCTTCAGCCGCATTAACTAATACGGACAGCCAAACGAAATGCGGCTAAGGCATTCCTCAGCCGCATTAACTAATGCCGACGGCCATGAAATGCGGCTAAGGCATTTCTTCAGCTGCACTAACTAATGCGGACAGCCATGAAAGGCGTTTAAGGCATTTACTCGACCGCATTAACCAATGCGGATGGCTAATAAAATGCGGCCAAGGCATTTCCTCATCCGCATTAACCAATGCGGATGGCTAATGAAATGCGGTTAAGGTATTTGCTCATCCGCATTGACCAATGCGGGTAGTCAAGAAATACGGATGAACAAAAGGGGAAATGCGGATGAACACTTAGAATATTTTTTGACTTTTTGAGAAAAGTAGAAATGTAGGCTGTGGCTTGGGAGGTTCCCGAGGGCTATGTAAGTTGATTGTTTGAGGTCATAGATGGTATGATGAGCATGTTATGATTGATGCGTGTGTATGATGGTATGTATGATGTATGTATGTCAGGTATGATGTTGCTATAATGAATTGCTGATGACTGATGACTTGTAAATGTCGATGTCCTTGCTTCGATACATGTTTATCTTTCCGTAACTTTACGTGTTACGATTAACAAATGAAATGGAAGTATTATATAACGTAAAACGAAAGATAATAAAAGAAGAACGAAATGAATGAATGCATGCATTAACGAACGAACGAATGAAAGTAAGAAAAGGCTTGCAAGCAAATGTATGGAGGTGCACACCCCTGGCAGGTGTTAGCTCAACGGTGTGCGGGTTAGCTACTCCGAAGGATGCACATTGGGGTCCAATCCTTGTGATTAACCATATGTATGGGATCCTTGCCGCTTACCTCAGGTGACTGGATCAGCTTCGTGCACAATGTTCGTGGTTGATCACCACAGGTCCAGCACCAGCTTCAT
>BJCO01813202.1:0-10357 GCA_018326465.1 Flaveria floridana
TAATTTATATATGTATTTTATAGTTATATATAAAACTTAACTATATTTTTATATCCAACACACTAATTTATGGTTCAACACCCCGTTTTTACCCATTAAAATAAAAATAAAACAAAATCCGGTTCGAACCGGTCCGGTTTTCCGGTCCGACCACCGATTCGGGACGAACCGGCCGGTTGAACCGGCCCAAAACGATTCGATGGAACCGCACTGGCTAGGTGGCCGATTCCCGGTTGGACCGGCAGGTCCGATCCGGTCCCAACAACAATGTCAAGGAGAAATCAAGGATGAAAAAGTCGTTCATTGAATTTTAGTCCTCCATCTTACAATCTTCTTCACATCAACACATATAAATTGCATTGTTTCCAAAACAGTTACCTCTATTCTTCGTTTATTACATATATGCCCTGAAACCTAACAAAATAGGCATCAAACAAAACAAGTTACAAACTTGCTGAATAACCTTATGTGTATCAGTTTTCGACAATTAATTTCTTTATCTGTTCCATAGTTTTCTTGTGGACAAGAAATCAAGCATAACTTGGTTTTGTAGGATTAATTAACCATCACTTTTCCCTTGATGGTGTATACGTTTGAAAATTTATATATTTGTGCTCATAATGTAAGTGCAAAAAGTTGAAGTGAGCTCAGTAGAATTCTTAACTAAACACTAAATTGTATATAAATTAATATTTAAAACTTATACCTTGGAGAAACACGTGCACCAGAGCTTGGAAAATATGATCGAATTACAAAATCTCAGCTCACCTTTCAACTATTAGTTGACATGTATATATATCACCTAACAACATTTCATCTTCATCTTCTAGAATTTAAACCCATGTAGAATATTTAACAAATTTGTGGGGAAGTTTAGAGCGCAAATGAAGATTTTAACCAACCGAAACATTTGAAATGTACTTTAAGAAAATATGATTATAGCAGGCAGGTTAGAACATCTAGTTACATCATCTTTTTTGGTTTTTATGAAGGAGTTGAGGTCTTCCTTTATGTAACACTTTCCAAAACTTGTGTCAATTATGTTTAGTGTTGGAGTAACCGGATGTCCCTTGGTAAAAACTGTTATTGCAGGACATTCCTTGATTTCCAAAGTATGTAACGATGGGCATGAAAAATCAACCTTTCCTAAGCAAAATCCCTTGAGACTTTCAAGGCTCTCAAGTTTCAAGGACTTTAGACAAGGTAATGTCACGATCTCTTTCACTGTAGACTCACATTCAATTTCAGAAACTTCTACCTTGACAACTACCTCCATGTTTCTACAGTAACATATACGTAGGTGTTGGAGTTGTAGGAGACTACCAACCATGGAACTAGTAAATACATATTTTAACACAATACAATTATTAATAGAGAGTGTTGTTAGGTTTGGAAGCATCACTATTGTTGTCCTCCCATGATGATTGCTCCTCCATATGTACTCGAGGCTATGTAGATCCTCTAATTCTACTTGTGTTATGTTGAAATCAAACAGATGATTAACAAAGAATCAAGCAACACCAACAAACAATACCAATTGAACATGAAGAACATTCAAGATTCATTCAATCGATTATGAGAAAACTGATTACAAGATGAGCAAGAACTTGATTACAAAGGCAAAAGATCTCTAACGCTTTACACATCGGATAGTTTTATAAGAGATAAAACTAACTAACTTTAACAACCAATTAACAACTAATCTTTAAAGTTGACACAATAAGACCCTCTACTTATTAACAATTTACAAACTAAACCACGACTTTAAATTGTAGAATAACCATCACTTAACAATCTCCACCTTTATTCAAAATTTAAGCAAGATCAAGTAATGCCTAACAAACCACAGCAGAAATCAAGCTTGGATCCAGGAACATGCTTGGTTAGCATATCAGTTGCATTCTCCAAAGTATCCACATACTCAACCTTCACTTCATTAGAGTTGATCACATCTCTAATAAAATGTAATCGAACACTTATATGCTTTGTTCGTTCATGAAACATTTGATGCTTAGACAAGTGTATAGCACCTTGATTGTCACAAAAAAATCAAAGCATTATGCACATCTATGCCCAAATCAGAAACAAAGCCTCGCAGCCACATAGCCTCTTTTACTGCTTCTGTTAAGGCTATGTATTCAGCCTCAGTGGTTGAAAGAGCAACCACATGCTGTAAAGATGCCTTCCAACTCACTAAACAACCACAAACCTTAAACACATACCCAGTAATAGATCTGCCCTTATCAACATCCTTGGCCAAAACAGAATCCACATAACCATGTAATAACTTCTCAAAACTATACCCTTGACCAAAAACCAGGCCAACCTCTTTAGTACCATTAAGGTACCTAAAAATCCACTTTACAGCATCCCAGTGCAGCTTACCTGGATCACTCAAAAACCGACTCACAAGACTTACAGCATAGCCTATATCTGGCCTTGTGCAAATCATGAGATACATGAGACTTCCTACTACACTAGAATAAGGAACTTTAGCCATAGCCTGAACCTCTAACTCTATCTGGGGAGAATTCTGTCTAGACAACTTGAATTGTTGCCCTGCAGGAGTCACAACTGGTTTGCATTTGCTCATATTAAAACTGTTAAGCATCTTATTCAGGTAAGAGCATTGAGACATTTTTAATAGACCAGATCTCCTATCCCTTTTAATTTCCATGCCCAGAATTTTCTTAGCCTCCCCAAGTTCTTTGATACTAAACTCTTTCATAAGCAATCTCTTGGTGTACTCAATCTCAGCCTTATCTTTACTAACTACCAACATGTCATCAACATATAGTAACAAGTACACCATCACACCATCTTGAGTCTTTCTATGATAAACATAGCTATCAAACTCACTCCTTACAAAGCTATTACTAACAATGTAATCATCATATCTTTTATACCACCGCCTAGTGGATTGCTTTAACCAATATAGTGATTTCTTCAATAGACAGACATTGTCTTCACTACCCTCCACCTCAAATCCAATAGGCTGATCCATGTAAATGGTTTCATCTAGATGTCCATGTAAGAATGTTGTCTTAACATCTAACTTCTCTAACTCCAAATCAAATACAACAACTAAAGACAACATTACTCTAATAGAGGTATGTTTTACCACATGAGAATGGATCTCATGGTAATCTATTCCTACCCTCTGAGTAAAACCTTTGGCCATTAACCTTGCATTGAACCTAGGAGCTTCCATACCAGCTATTCCCTCCTTCAACTTATAACATTTCACCATCTTCTGATCTCTCGGCCTATCTACCAGAACCCATGTGTTATTCTCATGTAAAGAATCCATTTCATCAGCCATTACCTGTAACCAATGTTCACTTTGATCTGAACTTACAACCTCTTCATAATT
This sequence comes from Flaveria floridana, assembly GCA_018326465.1. Lineage (NCBI taxonomy): Eukaryota > Viridiplantae > Streptophyta > Magnoliopsida > Asterales > Asteraceae > Flaveria > Flaveria floridana. Next base: position 3,374 of record BJCO01813202.1, read on the forward strand.
AATGGGTTCATAAATGCTTTCAAACTCATCTACACTAAAAACATATGCTGATAAGTCATCATTTGACCTGAACCTGAAAGGAGGATTTACTTGTCTCCTAGGCCTATCTCTAGCAATACTATAGCTAGGACCTTCAACCCCTCTGTCACCCATATTTGGAGACCCATGACTATGATTACTGCTTGAGCTACCTTCTTGAACCTCAGGAAACAACTCCGCCTCTATAAAGCCTTCATTTGACCCTTGATCATCCATCTTCATTGAGACTTTACTAGCACCAGTCACATCCTTATACATTATGTTTTCTTAAAACACCACATCCCTGCTGATAACCACCTTAGGCTTTACATCATCTAGTCTCCATAATCTGAATCCCTTAACACCTTTAGGGTAGCCCAAAAAATGCATTTCTGAGCTCGTGGATCCAATTTTCCTTGATTCATATAAGCATATGCTATACAACCAAACACCTTCAAATGCCCATATTCAGCCTTATGACCTGACCATCTTTCCACAGGAGTGACCTTATCTATAGCAGCTGATGGAGACCTATTAATAAGATATGCAGCTGTTGATAGAGCTTCTGCCCAGAATTGCTTAGGTAACCTTGAACTACATAGTAAGCACCTGACCTTATTCAATAAAGTCCTATTCATTCTCTCAACCAAACCATTCTGTTGAGGGGTACCTACCACTGTGAAATGCCTAGAAATTTTATTCTCTTTACAAAACTGAGCAAACACTCCATTACAGAACTCCAAACCATTATAAATTCTCAGCTTCTTAATCTTCTTCTCTATTTGATTCTCAACTAACAACTTTCACTCCTTAAACTTATTGAGGTTTCATCTTTGCTTATCAACACATAAACCCATACCCTTCTTGAAAAATCATCAATTAATGACAGGAAGTACTTAGTTGCACCTAGAGACTCTGTTCTAGCAGGTCCCCATAAATCTGCATGTGTATATTCTAATAAGCCACTAGTTTTATGCACCCCTTTGCTGAACTTAACTCTATGAGCCTTTCCTAAAACACAATGCTCACAGAAACCAACATCATAATTTGACAATAGGACAATCACTTATTGTTTACTTAATTCAGCTAAATCTTGTGTGCTTATATGCCCCAATCTTCTATGCCACAGAGTTGCAGGATTAACATCACTATCCACAATTGTAGTTGTTCTAACTGCAGCCTTGCCATCAAGAAAATATATATTGTTTTGCTTTCTGGCACCAGATAAGACTACCATGGAACCTTTAACTACTTTGGCTCTTCCATTTCTTAAGACCACATGATACCCATCACTTTCTAACAATTCCAGTTATATCAAATTTCTTCTTAGGTTTGGAATGATGTGCCTTACATTATATAAGCTGATCTCTGATCCATTGTCTAGTCTTAGGCATACACTTCCAACCCCTAAGATGTCATATGGTCTATCATCACCTAGTTGTATAGTGCCTTGATTCTCCAACTTTAAGTCCTTGAAGAACTCTTTAACAAGAAACATATGGCATAAGCACCCTGAATCTAGTACCCATTCTTGACCCACTGAAGTTCTTAAGACCATCAACACATCAACACTTTCATAACCCTCACAAGACTCATCAGGAGAATGATGACTCTGACCTTTTATGAAGTTAGAGCCATTCCTCTTATTTCTTATTTCAGGGCAATCCCTTTTTCGATGTTTTTCAGAGTTACATAGATAGCACCTCCTTTTAAACTTTGATCTTGACCTTGAGCCAGACTTCACCTTAGGAGTTCTTGTTTCAGGTCTACCTCTTACAACCAAGCCTTCAGGACAATCTTCCTTAACTTCAGTCCTTTTCTTTTATTCTTTTGAATTAACAACTGTAAGAACCTCTTCCATCGATAATGATTCCCTTCCATACATTAGAGTATCAACAAAATGTTCATAGGAATTTAGCAATGAAGTCAAGAATATAATTGCTTGATCTTCATCCTCTAATGTTACATCAAATATCTCCAAATCAAGAATCAATTTGTTGAACTCATCTATATGATCCTCGAAGGATTTTCCTTGCCGCATCTGAAAAGTATACAATCTCTTTTTCAGATATAGTCTATTGGTAAGAGACTTAGTCATGTACAAGCTTTTGAGCTTCGCCCAAACACCAGCTGTAGTAATTTCCTTTGAGATTTCTCTCAAAACATGATCTTCAAGGCTCAAGATTATAGCACTATGTGCCTTTTCTATAATCTCCTTCTTCTCTTGGTCTGTTAGATTCGCGAGCAATTGGTCTTGCCCCTTCAAGGCATCTACAACTCCATTATGAACCAACAGAGCCCTCATCTTCATCCTCTAAAGACTGAAGTCATTTTTCCCATCAAATTTCTCTAAATTGAACTTTGTGGTCACCATCGTCTTCACCGGTGAATCCTTCTTCCTTCAATTCTTCGAGTAATTCGAGCCTTAGCTCCGATACCAATTGTTTAAATCAAAACAGCGGATTAACAGATGATTGACAAAGCATCAAGCAACACAAACGAACAATACCAATTGAACATGAAGAATTTCAAGATTCATTCAATCGATTATGAGAAAACTAATTACAAGATGAGCAAGAACTTGATTACAAAGACAAAAGATCTCTAACTCTTTACACAACGGATAGTTTTATAAGAGATAAAACTAACTAACTTTAACAACCAGTTAACAACTTGTCACACCCCAACCTTGGCGGCGGAAACGTCGAGATGTGATGGTTAAGATTGTTCACAGCCACATAACGCAAATACAACCATAAGTCTAAACATAAAATAAGTCAAAACATAAAACAAAAATAGTCCAAAGCTCTTTATTCATTATTCTAGGTCCAAATCCTAGATTTAAGAAAAATTCAAATGTTGACTTCAAACTTGGGCATTTCCTGAAACATATTAAAAATAAAGGGTCAACTATAAAGTTGGTGAGTTTCTAAGGGTTTTATATACATAATATATCAAAGGTTACAAGTAGCAATTCATGTCATAGGTTATGAGTTTGTAAGTTTATAGAACACATATAGCTACAATCAAACCTCGACTTAATTACACGTTTATATGATTGGCTAAGTGTACTTGGTTCCCATGATGAACAAGTCATACGTCATCAGGATCCGGCAATACATTGGCTTTAGTACCAAATAGGCTTGTCAGGCCCAAAGATCTAAGACGTCACCAGGCTAGCGATAGTTAATGATTGTAAATAAAATATGTATCTCATATAAGATTTATAATAAAACAAATAACCATGACAAATAAAAGTATGAATTGCAAATGCTTTACAAGATCTAAACATTTACAAATGTATGTTGATAAGATTAACATGTTTCACCCCAAAACGGTGTGAAATAATATAAAAGGGGGCAAGAAAACTCACATGATCAATAAGTATATAAAAGGTGACTAATAAAAATAATAAGCAACGTTCCAACATAATCCTTCACAAGGTACCTAAATATATATATATTTACAAGATTTAGGTTAATAATAAGATTAATGATCTAACGAGAACTAGGGTTACAATACGGATTTTAGGTTTTGGTAAATAAATAAAATTAAATAATGGAATCACTTATCTTTTAATTCAAAAAAAATAATAAATAAATAAAAATGATACATTTAAGTAATTTAATATAAAGAAAAGAATTTACAGGTAACATGTGGATTTATTAATTTAAACCATGATTTAAAGTACCTTTTACAAGAAATAACCTAAAATAATATTTGTAAATAATTTGTGAAATCATAAATATATATAATTTCTACAATTTTCATGATTAATCTATAATACAGTGTCCAATAATAATTTAATGATTTTAACTATTGTTTAAAGTCATTTTTCATAAAAATAATTAAGTATAACTTTTGTAAAAATATTTTATAGAAATATTAGAGTATTTAAAGAAATAAAATTGTAGAAAATAATTAGATGACTTTAAAATAAATAGAGTTCAAATGCCTAAAAAAATTGTTTAAAGTAATTTTTTTATAATTTTTGGAGATTTTATTTAATATTTTTAAAGACTTCAAATGCCTAAAAAATATATGTTGAGGGTGCCCGGGTTCGAACCTTGGACCTCAAGTTCAGATTGTGAATGTGTAACCAGTAAACCAGGGCCGCGGCCATGGTTACCCGATGAAGATGTGAAGATACCAAGTCGCGGCAGAGGGGGACTCGGTTCGAGAATAATTAGCCAACGTTAACCCAATTAATTGTACAATAAGCTTCCTTAGACGATGAGAAACAAAAACCCTATGTCAATTTCAGTTTAGATTGCTCGGATGGTGGGTTTTAATTGTGTTGCAGGTCCGATGTAGATGGTGGTTCGAATGCGAAGAAGATGTGTTTGTCAGGTGCAATTGAGAGTGGTAATCGTTTAGAGATAGATAGACGATCGTTCAGGTTCAATTAATTGGATTGTTATTAGTTTTAATGGTTTGAACGGTTGATGATTGAAGTCGAGTTTCGGTTTCTTTATTGAATGTCCATAACGATTCTTAAAGTCCAATAAAAATGTGGTAACAGATTCGAATCTCGTCCAAGAAACGGTTGGAATGATTTTAGTTCGAAAATCCGAAGGGTTTAGGTGGTTTTTGGCCTCGCCGGAGCTCGCCCGAGCGTGGTCGGAGAGATGGCCAGAGAAGAGGGAAAATCTTTGTGTATTTTACACATTTGGTGCCTGTTGTTTTTAAATTATTATTTCATGCACAAACTTTCATTAAAAGTTGTCAAATTGACATAAAAGCCCCCTTAACTTAGTCAAGCTTTAAGTTTTATCATTAATCTATCTCGTTAATTATTTAAGCTTTATAATTTATTAATTCCATTATTATTATTATTTTTATTTTATTTTTAGTATTATTATTATTTTTGTTATTATTCTTTAAATGTAAACAAGAGTTGTAATAACATGTAATGTTTCTATAACCATTGAAATTATTATTATGATCATTATTATTATTATTATTTTTATTATCCTAAGTCAATGTTAAGTTTTATAATATTAAGCAAATGTGGTAGTTACTATTACTATTATTATTATTTAATAAACTAATTTATTAACTTCTAAATTAACTAAGAAACCAACATAAGTAAGCCCTCAAAGTTTCATAAAGGACAACAAGGCCCTTACAAGAGTATAACGGTGCTAACATTTATTAACGAAAAACACGAAAGGTTACAGTCTCCTCAACTTTTAGGAATTTCGTCCCGAAATTAAGAATGAAACCTAAACAAATAGGAGAATTATGATGAAAGATAAGCGTACTAACGGATTGTGATTGGCGCTTGATTACGGGTGAGGTGCCTCACTTTGCAAATTAAGGAATTTTTACAGAGTTCTTAACATGATGCATGCAGCTTTGAACTCTTCCAGTGGAATGCGAAAGTTATCATTGAAAAACTAACTCTTTGAGATTTGACACATGAAACATTGGAAAACGATGATGAGTTCCTGAGGTATATTAGACTTAGAAGTCACTTTCTCACTACTCTCAACATCTAGAATGAAATTATGTGATAGGGTGACGTCTTGAAGCTATTGAAAAAGTCCCGTAATTGTATGAAAGTTTGACCAACGGAATTTAAGAATCCCATGTGCCACTATATATAATGACACAAGCTTAACGCATATCTTGTGAATATGTATTGCTCCTTCGGTCAAACCGTCAGATTAAGGATTATACGATATGCTGAGATTTTGAGCTGGGTTCCCAAAGACGATTAGAGACATTGCTAATAACAGAAGGTGAATCGATCATCAGAATTAACGATCGATGTTTAACGACATACCACGATGACTAACTATAAGGTAGGTACGAGTCAATTTCTCGACTCGTTATCTCACATGAACTAATATGAAATGCATGAAACTAACCAATCGGTCAATAATGCACCAAATGACATCAAGAAATGCGAGGCAATTTGAGCATATACCAAGCTATGTCCCCTTTTTTATGTCAAACCATAAATACTAATCGTGGAAATTCATGATCTTTTTTGCCCACATCAGAATAAATGTAACAACAAGTCTTGTGAGTCGCAATCAAGATAGAGGTTTAGAGATTTTCGAGTTTAGGAGTTCAAAGATTATCCAAAATAATGGGAATTGCATTCTTAACTAGGGGTAAAGAATGAAACAAAGATACCGTTCATGATCGTATCAGAATTTAAATAATTCAAAATATCGACGATAAAGACAATTACAAGTAGCTTTCCAAGTACGGCTTGCACAAGAGGTTTATCATACCCATGAATATAACCGTACATTGGTATAACCAGAAAGGCATGACATAGATTTATAATGACTTTATCTTGTACGAAGGATTGTTTTAGGAGTGTTATCATCGTGCAATTAGGTGTTGATGATAACCCGAAGAAAAATCAATAAGTAAGAAGTAAAAGGTTCCATAAATCTAGATAAAAGAATCAGAAGAGAAATTGATTTAAAATTTAAATATTCCAGGCTTGAAAATAGGGTTACCCTAAGGTGACAAAGACCTCTTTTGAGTTCAGGAATCATGCTTTAGCTTGACTGACTGAAACACTATCGTTGATAAGTCAGATAACGGTGTTCATCCTTCAAGTTATTATATGTTTCTTGTCAATTGAAGTTTTAAAACCTTGGTAGGTTTGAGATCAAGGGATGGGAATAGTCACCAAGGTGTGGTCATTACTCCTAGCTTGGTGATTTATTTCCCAAAGTATGACTCTTAACTACCAAGCGAGAGTTTGATCCTAACTCATTGTTAAGGATCCACAAGAATAAAATGAGGTAACTTACCATTAAGGTAAGGATAATCACTCCTATCTTAACGGTGAAGTTTTATAGAAACAAAATATAGCAAAATGAAAAACTTCATTAAAGTACAGAATTCATTTGAGAAAAATACCATCCATAAAATTTTTAAACGGGTGAAATTATCATCAAGGTATGGATTTCACGCCTATCTTGATGATTGAATTTCATA
>BJCO01813239.1:0-18402 GCA_018326465.1 Flaveria floridana
ATCAATTCATTCAATGGCAGATCCTCTTCATCCTCCTCAAACCTCTGTCAAACCACCTCCCTCCGACGACAAACCACTCCTACCATAAGGAACCTACGTCATCCAGATCCCCAAAGACCAAATCTACCGCCTACCCCCGCCTGAGAACTCACGCAAGTTGCAAAACCTCGCTAATCGGAAACCTAGACGGAGCTGCTGCTGCCGCTGCTTCTGCTGGACCATCGCCACCACATTCATTCTCCTCATCCTCCTCTCCGTCGCCGCTGGTGTCCTCTACTTAGTCTTCCGCCCGGAAAAGCTTAAATACTTGATCGATAGCCTTGCTTTAGGAGGCGTCAATCTCACTTCATCGTCGACGATGTCTCCGCGTTTAACAGTCAAAATTAGGGCTGAAAACCCTAGCGATAAGCTCTCTATCTTCTACATACGAAAGGGGAGCTGGCGATGGAGGTGGCGGTGGCGGTGTGGTGCAAGCGGTGGAAGGGTGGTGGGGGTAGGGTTCCAATTAGGGGTTTGGGTTGGGTTGGGTTGGGTTACATTTAAGTTTTATTTTTTTAATTTTTTATTGTTTTAAAAAATTACAACAACTATCCTAATCTAATATAATTTGCATAACTAGTCCTCCAAATGTAAAATGACTAAAGTACCCTCATATTTAACTGTAAAAACTAACAGAGTTAGTGTTAGGGACCAAAATCGTTACAAAAGTGAAACCACAGGGCATGATATGATCAAAGATTCCTTTTTGGACTGAAATGGTTAAAATGATTAAACCACAGGGATCAAAACCGAAATTTACTCTTTCTTAAGTTATATACTTAGGTCTAAATCAACAAGTGCGTGTTGACGAGAAGCTTCAATTCATTGAAGAACCCTAGAGGTAATGGCATGTAAAGAAAAGAGGCTAGGGAGAAACCGTATACCAATTGTCAAGAATAAGTGGAACTCAAAGCGCGGACCTGAATCACTTGGGAACGGGAAAGCGAGATGAAAAGAAAATATCCGCACTTGTTTGACCAACCGATCGACGCGATGGAAACACAAGGATCAAACATCCCTGAATCAATGACTAATATAACACAATGACTGGACATGTTTACCTCTGATGAATGAGGCATGTTTTACCATCATATATTAGGTGTCAATGTACTAAAACTATTGATACTATTGGAATTCATGTTACGGTCAAAAATGTCTCAAGCAAACTTTGAGGACTAAATTTAGGTAACTAGAGGAGATAGTAACAATCCTGATTTTATATTCTCATTTTTTTATTATTTCTTAAATTTTTTTAACTCATTACGACCTACATATTTAGAGAAGGCTAAAGGGATTGCATAGAGGTCGACTCGGACTAGTTCTACAAATATACATATACGATTGGTCCATGAATTTATTGGGCTTATGTAGCATGACCCGTTTAGAATACTTTGACAAAAACTTAGTCGTGACACTAGTTAGAACCATTTACTTAGTTTTAAGGGCATGATGAATAACGATAATATATACACACACTCTAACACACTCACACACACTTCACTTAATTATGTGGTTTTAATATTATACCCAAATGAAATTTAAATTATAATACATGTACACTTAAATATTAATATATTTGAATAAGTAATAAGTTAATACTTTAATCTTATAAGAACCTTTGTTTTCTATTTCCCAACCCACATTTCATTAAATTATTTCTACACACCTACTTTTTCTCCCCACCACACATCACACGTATACATATAAATATATACATATATATATATATATATATATATATATATATAAATATATATATACATATACATATATATATATACATATATATATATACATATACATATATATATATACATATGTATACATATATATATATATACATATAGATATACATATATATATATACATATATATATATACATATAGATATACATATATATATATACATATGTATATATATATATGTATATATACATATATGTATACATATGTATATGTATATATATATATACATATATGTATACATATGTATATATATATATATGTATATATATCTATGTATATATATATATATGTATATATATCTATGTATATATATATGTATATGTATATGTATATGTATATGTATATATATATTAACAATAATAAATAACAAACTAAAGATATGAAGGTTACGTGAGCATCTAACCAAAATTTTCCAATTCCAAACCCATACCAAGCAATCTCCTCAAACCTCTCAATCCTTTTATATCTCACAAAAACCCAGATATAAATTAGGATATCTGGCAACCGTATTTCTCCTCCCCAGTAGGAGTTCATGCAATGACTTTGAAAAAAGATTTCACTTCTTCTTTAAGAATGAATCTTCTTATCTATTGTTCTTCACAAATCACTATTATCTTCAAAATTCTGTTGATTCCCCTCTCTATTTCAGCCTTCGTTCGGATTCTAAAAGCTGCTCATATCAGTTTCAAGCATCTAGCATTCAATTACATAAGAACAAGGTAAAACCAAGAAACCGACCTTTAATTCCTGCAATCTTTTGTTCTTACTCGTTGTTTATGCAAACACAACCTGTTGCAGCCCTGAACCACACTTCAAGAGCCTGAAACCATCTCTTTTTGCTGCTGCAATTTCGTTCAAAGAACATCCAAGAAGTTCGGGTTTGATTCCTACATATTCACACTTCAAACTTGCAAGTAATGACATCGTCATGACATTTATAGCTTCCTAATCACTTCTAATTTATTTTAACAGAAGGTTACAACCCCTATTTTTCATATTTTCAACACAAATCGATCCCAGTTTAAGTTCTTAAATTATTCCTAACAAGGTAACTCGAAAACCCATCTTAATTCTATGAATTCTCATGTTAACTCTGTGATCCTATAAGATAATGTACCAAACTATTAACCCTTCATAACATATGTATTTGGCAGCTCTCTTGGACCTATCCGAAGATTTTAAAGGTCACAAAACAATAGCCCTAAAACAAGGTACACAAATCTTACCCGAAAATTCTTTATTTAAACGTAAATCTATAATTATTGCACATTTATAGGCACAAGTGATATCTAAATGGGCCAACATATTAAAAACACTAAAAACACAGACTATAAGGAGTATAAAGTTGGTCCATAGAAATCCTTGATTAAAAACCCCCAAACCCACTAAAACCACTAAAACGGTAAAACCGTTTTATTAGTAAACTTGTTTATTCAAAGAGTGGGATTCATGAAACAAAACCATAAAGAACAAATTTTCACAGTAAACTATAGTTCAAACAAGTAAATTGACAGATGAATCAAGTAAAATGCTTTCTTTGGATGGTTAAACGAATTTAGACGGGTTTGAAATCAAAGAAATAAATACAATAGCTAGAACATCCAAAAATCACAAAAATTTACAGGGAATATTAATATTTATTATAAAATTTACATTGGAAAAGACATAGAAAATACATAAAATGGTAATAAATAGAAAAAATCATTTAAATTAGATATATGAAACTTTTTTCAGATATTTTAGACTATATACAACTGAAATAAAATATAAGACAAGGTATAATATTATTTCTAATAATTATCAGGGATCATAGACTTAGATGAACATGTAATTCACTTTGAATATTTAAAATATATAAAAAAGCCAAAATTATAATTTTTAGGCCTTAAATATAGGTATAGTAATACAAATAAATAATGATTACTAATTATAAGCAAGAGAAACATTTATTTGAATCAACAACATTAAAAATGAACCTAAATAATGCACTAAAATAACAAAAATAGAAAATATAAAAAATGACTTCATTTAAAAATTTGCTAAGATATATATATATACAGTATAAGACTTATAAAACTTTAATTTTAAATTTTTACACTTACTTTGGACTAAAACAACAACAATTAGTCAAAATTCGTTAAATACAACAGACAAATACTAGAAAATATTTAAACATATTTTATAATACATAACTTACTATATAAAAATATATTTTGGTGTTAAATAGGTTAAATTAGTTATTTATAAATTATCTCCTTATAATATGCTAAAATAGGGTTTATTAAAGAAAATTAACAAAATAAGTTTATTCATATATAAATTATATTTTTCTAGTAGAGTTAAGTATAAGTTTAGTGAATATATTCTTCTAATAATTAAAATCTTAAATCATGATGATCAAACAAAATTTAGCCATTAATACATACCAACGGTATAACCGAAAAATAAAAATATGTGTAGCTGTTTTATGTATAATTTTCAGAATATTTAATATTTTTAAGTAGATAAATAAATAATATAATAATTATGATAAGTGTATTTAAATTATATGATAATGTTTATTATAAAACACCTAGCGGGTTTTGGAGAATTTCAAACCAATTGAATACGATACCACTGCTTATAGAACCCTATTTATTGCTTGTGTTGTTAGTAACACAATGTTTAATATAGGCTCTTAGATCTTCAAGCACTCAAAAATTTATTACAAGACTTTCTTAAGTTGAGTTCATGTGACCCCCTTTTTAAAACTATTTAGTTTAACTAATTTTGGGGAATGACAATACATACTCCTTCATGTTTATGTACTCTTTGGTGTACAATTAATCAAGACTATTTTAGCTACCACAAACAATCCCTGATTTTTAGCACAATCATTAACTCAATAAGGATCCACAGGATAATGGATAGTACTATTTGGGGAAATCGCCACGCACAGTGGCCGTTTGGGACGACCTTCTGCAGAATGATATATGGTTTATCTTGTATCATATATTCTTGCTATTTGATAACTTATGTTCGCAGACATAAGTAGGGGAATTATTATTATGATATCCACGGGTCATGGCATAGGTATGATTGTGAATTTTTTTAATTTGCACCAAAATATTTATTTACGTTTTGTGTATAAAACTCAAGTTTTCACCAACATATTGTTAACGTATTTTGAGTAGGTATTTTCAGGTAATATTCAAGAGTGAGACCTGTAGGCACTATGTACTAGAAAGACCAACCTTAGTCGAAGCCAGAAGACTTTAGTTTAATTTAGATTAGTATTTTAATAATTTCGATTGGGTTGTACTTTATTATGTTCTGTTTCTTTCCTCGCATGCATTTATAATTCGGGCCAAACGATATGTACTAGTGAAATAAATATGTAGTATTATTCCGATGTGTTTGGTTGATATCAGTCGTCATGCATGGTCCCTTGGTCAGGGTGTGACAGATTGATATTGGACCTGCAATAGGTTGTGTTTGCATAAAACTAAGAATAAGAACAAAAGATTGCAGGAATTAAAGGTTGTTTCATGGTTTTACCTTGTCATATGTGATTGAATGCTAGATGCTTGAAATTGATTTGAGCAGTTTTACGAAGGCTGAAATAGAGAGGGGAATGAGCAGAGTTTTGAAGAGAATAGTAATGAGTTAAAAAGATTAAAGAAAATAATAAAAAAATAAGGGTATAAAATCAGGGTTGTTACAGTCTCCCCAAGTTACATAAAATTCGTCTTCGAAATTTGTTTGGGACATTTTTTACTGTGACATGAATTCCTATAGTATCAAGTGAATTCAGGTTCACGCTTTGAGTTCCACTTAATCTTGATAGATTAGTATCAGAGCCAATAGTTATAACGAATTAATATCTAAAAAATTTAGATACCTAGGCTTTAACCATAAAATTAAGGGACCAAAATATATAGGACACACACCATTAAGTTTAAAACATGTAGACATAAGTATATAAATTAAGAAATTGATTTAGTTTCACCCTTTACTAAGCCCTTTATTTGAAATGAAAACCATATACAGAAATGGCGAGGAGTACTAACAAAGGAAATGTCATAATTGTGATTGACTCGCCACCAAAGACTAACCCGCAGCCAATTGTCCCAACATACTTGACGCAAAAAGGAACTCATTTTTCGGTGACAACATACTCGATGCAACAAGGAACTCATTTGTCGGCGAGACCCTTTGATATGGGTGTCGGACATGTGTCCATGATTTGTGACTTTCCACCGGGTCACGAATCTGTTGGCTATGTTCCAGACTCCATGAGAACTGGAGGCCAAAAGAATCCATGCCTACGATCGAGACCTACCGATCATGGACTTCAAAAAGGAGCAACCAGCCACTGACCGGAGTGGCTCCACATATCAGCCAATCGGCGCATATTTTGGTACGCCCCGTTGGGGAGAACCAGGACTGGGTGGGATTGCCCCCATTATCACAGATGCCACCCCAAGCTCCCGATGTACCATTTTCGTTTAGGGAACCACTTGAGGGAGTCCGTCATGCCTTCGAAGCAGATTAGGGTAGAGGAGCCCCCATACTTTTCTGGGCCATTGGTTTTGGGTGAACACACTCTAGGTCCTAAAGAGTTTGCTGTTGTCTGAGCCCAACATTGTAGGAGTTGAACCTAGAGGCTCAGAAAATCAAATCAAGATGAAGATGAAGTTCAGAAGCCAAGTTACCGCGCGATACCTAGGTTGTCGCGCCATAACATTTATCGCGCGAGAACATAGGACTCACGCGAGAACTCTTTTGTAGTATAAATAGAGTTTAGTGTTATGTATTTGGTGAAGCTTTTTCATTGCATGAATTTATACTCAAAAGTTATAATCACTAAATTCAGAGAGGAATAGAAAGAAGAAGTTATTTACTTTGTGTTTCAATCCTTCTATACTTCTACTTCTTGTCCATATTTGTTTACATTCCACATTCACAAATATGAGATCGATCTAATTATTGTAGATCCTTACAATAGTATAAATAAATCTGATTATTCCATATTCTGTGTGATAATACTGCAGTGTTAAACATTGTGAAGAATCCAATTCAACACTTAAAGACAAACACATCGGCATCCGAATGCATTTTATCCATGACTGTTTTGAAAGAAAGCTTATCCATTTAGAATCAGTTTCCTCAGATGACAACATTGTGGATTTGTTTACTAAAGCGTTTGATCATTCCAGATTTGACTTTCTTGTTCAATCGTTGGGGATGATTAACTTTGGTTAACTGTTATGATTACACCCTTAACAAAAATATTTTGTCTTTGTTGGTTAAAATAGTAATTTTCTTTAGAAAATCATAATTTTAAGGGAGAAAATTCAAAAATGATACAAAAATAGTGTGTGTTCTTAGAGGGAGTAATTTTGAACACAAAAAAGAAAAAGAAAAATTTTAGAAGTTAGAAAATATAAATTTTCAAGTGTATATAGGAAATGATAGTATATTTCTTGATTTTGTATTGTTATATTCAAAGGCATACAAGAAACTGACTTGGATTATGTTTAATATGTTGATAGGCTTGATGAACAAGGATGAAAAGCACTATGCTCTGTGATTCATTGAAAATTAAATTCTCTATGACTAAAGTGGGGAACTCATCAAGGTTTTGTGAATATGCTGACTCCACGCTAAAACAGACTGAGAGTAATAATCTGTCATACTCAAGCCAGTTGCTTTCTGATTCAGCATATATCAGATAATATATGTATCTATAAGTATAAAAGAAAAGGATAAACAAGGTATTCAAAGGAAAAACAAAATGCAAAAGAGAAAAATAAACAAAATGAGCAAAAAGATGCCAAAAAGGCCATATAGGAATAAAAGAAGCCAGTGAGCACGTTAATAAAAGATATGTCATAGACATACATACTATATGTTAATATTTTTATTTTTGACAATGTTATGATCAAATGATGGGGCATGTAAGACCGACTTGGCATGTAAGTCATAATCGCCTTGCGAGGGTAAAACATAAGTCCGACTGGCTGTTAATAAGTCCTACAACTTGTTAATATTTGGTGTTCATAAACGTTTCTCGTGCTAGTTATGCTCAAATAGATATTATCTAAGTAAATAATGAAATCTGAAAAAGCTGACCAGAAGTAAAAGGTTTAAGCCAAATTAGAGTGACTTGAAATCTCGATAGTGTCATGAAGCTGGACAAGTGATTTGCAGGATTTTTGATTGTGAGATCTACTAAAAATCATATAACATAATCAAAACATGATAAAATCACAACTTATGTTTCTTAGTAAAACTTGAAGTCTAAGTTTAAGAGGATACAAAATATTAACAATCAACATAACCAGTCTTATTTAAAATAATTGCTGGATGATATCAATGATCAATTTCTAAGAAATATGAACCTGTACTTGAAAATTTACAAAAGGTTTAAGTTATTTTAATAGATAGTTGTTGCATTGTTTTTTATAAAATGATGTTTCTACTTAGAAAGTTTTTGTTATAGCTTTATAAAATTTAAAAATTTAAAAATTAAGGGTGTTTGTATAAGAGTAAATGCTTCGTTAAACATATCATTTTAATAACATTTCAATAATTCTCAAATAAGATGTTTAAAAAAAGGCAATAAAAATAAAAAATTAAAATTAAAATTAAAATCAAAGGTTAGAAAATTTAAAAGAACATGAACTTTTTGCATCAAATGATGCGAAAAGGTTTACAAGTGAGAACTCAGACTTCTCGTGCGAGAAGTCTGAGCACTTATAAAAGCTACAGTCATGCGAAACCCTAAAGTATTCGCAAAAGTGCAAACTGGTTTCTCTCTCAAATTGATTTGTGTCGAAACTCTATCAAAATCGTTTCTAGTGTTCATTGTTGTCGCAAATAGGTGTCAAAGTGATTACAAAGGTATAATGGCAATTATAGCTTCTTTTTTGAGTTGTTTGAACTGAGACCGAATATTAAACGACTAATAAACACTTAAATAGAACAAATTAATAATAATAAACTTTAATAATGACTTAGACGATACCAATGGTACATGTTTGTTGATTAAAATACTTAAATTCAATATATGAAAAATTTAAATTTTGCACAGTTGTAAGATGCGAAAAGTATCTAGAAGATGAACTGGTGCGATAACTTTTGAAAAGTTCTCTCACTTTCTGAACTTGTCGCGCGAAGAAATTGAGTTTTGAATAAACTCAATTTCTGCGAAAACCTTTACTTTTCGTAAGAGAAGTTTCATGCGAAAACCTTTATTTTTCGCACGAGAAGTTTAATGCGAAAACCTTTACTTTTCGCACGAGAAGTTTAAATTTAAAAATTTAGTTCTCGTGCGAGAACCAAATACTCTCGCGTGAAAAGTTCTAAGTTCTTGAAATTTTTTTCTGTGTCAAAAAAATTCTTACAAGTATAACTTTTGCTTTTAAATGTCTTATAACTTATATTTTTCTTTTATTATTTCAGATGGCTAGACCGTTGGTTTTCAACAAAAACCATAACGCGGTTGCATATCTTGGGGATGTACCTGACGACAAGGCTATAGTTCGTTCCCTCATAGATGGACTGAAGTCGTCTCAGATACATTATGCCATCTCGACTAACCCGTCTATATATACTGATGTAATTAACCATTTGGAAACTGCGACAAATGAGATAGATGGAGACAGTGAACTTTGCATTACTGCAATAGTTAAGGACAGAAGAGTTGTTATCACCACTAAGGTGATTAACACTGTGTTACTATTAGAACATCACCCTCACGCACTGATCAAGATAGATTAACTTGGTGTGAGAATGATATTCTCTGTTGTTGTGAAATAACAAGGACCGAATATGATGATTGAGTAAGTGGTTATATGGTGGAATCATACAAACACAGAACATTGAATGCAAGAAATACTCATAAATACTTCTTTGTATTGATTAAGTTGAACAATTACAATAAATGCTAGGGTTTGAGCAATATGTAGTAACCGAACAACTTGGGGACAAAAGACAGATCTTTGGATTGTCTAAGGTTTTTGTTTAAAGTCTGGAAGTCTAAGTCGCCTCACATACGTGGTTGTCTGTTCTATTTATAGGCTGACATGAAGCCTTTACAAAATGACTAAACTACCCCTATACATAATCTAGTCCAAGTACAAAAGGTCTTCATCAGCATTTCTTTTGTTCATCCGCATTGACTAATGCGGATGAGTTGAACTCCATTAGCATTTGTGTTTCTTCAACCACATTAGTATTTGGTCATGAGCATTGAGAAATGCGGATGAACAAACACTTAGCGCATTTATTGCTGAACATCCGTATTAGTTAATGCGGAAGAGTAAATCCTTGGCAGCATTTGTTCGGCTATCCGCATTTGTCAATGTGGAAGAACAAATACTTGTCAGCATTTGTTCTTTGGTCATCCGTATGTACAAATACGGATAGCCGACACTTGTCTTCTTTGTTGATGCAGATTCTTCATCCGCATTGATTCTTGGACTTGGGGGGATTCTAGCAGAACAACCATCATCCACTACTTGAATTGGCATGTATGATCCTTTCAGGGTCCAACATAGATGATGATACAGTGAAGGACTGTCTAATACGTATGGTTACAACCATCGGTACCCATCTCTAGAGAAGAAGTATATTCCACCATTCTGGAAGTACTTATTCCATGTTGTTATTCACTACCTCAGTAACCCAAAGGCTGGCATGGAAAGTCTTAGTACGGTTTTCAGATCACTGTTGGTTTCTTTAGTCAATGACTTACCATACAACATATCCAGGGCGATATTTTCGGAGATGCAGAATAATGCCACTGCATCAGCGGGGAAGAAGTTTGTGATGCATCCCTGATTCATATAGATGATAGTGAATACTGTTCATCCTGAGTTAGCATTTTCTGATTTATCCACCTACTCTGTTATGGTGATGAAAAAGGATATTTTCACTTATCTTATGGGAGCAAGAGGAAATGCTTAGGATGGTTCATATTTTGCTAAGCTTGGAAGGTTTACTGAAGACTTCCATGCTGAGCCAAGCACCTGAGAGACTGAGACAGAGACTACAGAGATACATAGAGATATTACACCTGGTACATCCACATCTACTATTCATGCTGAAACTTCTGAGACTACTAGTCCATCCATGAGCTCAGCTCAAGATCGTACTGATATGAATAAGGTGAACACATGGTTCACTAGTGGTAGTAGTGAAAAGGATAGTGACCAAATCGGGAACATGCCTTATGTTCTCCAAGAGCATCCTAGAGTGCGAGAAACATTGACAAAATGCACTTCTGAGCAACGGGCCGCTGATTTTGCCCGATGAATCACCAGTCACATCCTATGGAAGGAGAAAGAGGATGGCTAGGAGAGCCAGTGAAAGTCCACGTGGTAGGGGTAGAGGACGAGGCGTGTTGAGGAAATGTCGGACCCCAATGACCACAGTGACAAAAGAAGATGTTCCGGTACAGGACATTCCTGTTACTGTTAGTGTGGATACACCTATAGTGGTTGTCACAGAATCAATTACTGTGACTTCTACTTCTATGCCTACTACTTCTATACCCACTACTTCTGATATACTGAGGACACCGCCAAGATAGCCTACTCATGATGATATATTCGGAGAGACTGATTATCACAACACTACCCCTGAACCCAGACCTTTATCACCCATGAGGGTTACACTAGAGCAGAGGGTGAGTGTGTTGGAGAAAGAGGTTATGGATAAGACCTAGCTTATTGATAAGGTATACTGAGGGATGATTGATAAAGATGAGAGGATTATAAGTTCAGAAAGCCAACAGCAGTTCCTGATCAGTTATGTACAGATCATGGAACAAAACATAAGAGAACTCACCTCATGTGTGAATTCATCTTTCACACCACATACCACTGAGGTTGGAGAGTCTAGTGGACAACAAAATGTTGTTCCAGATGTTGAGGCTGAAACAGTTATAGCTACAGAGCCTGTTGTTGAGCCTGCGATACCTCCAGTTCATGTTAAGGAGTCTGTTATGGTTACAGAGCATGTTGTAGATCCTGTTCATACTGAAAGGACTAAAGACGCTGCTATTGCTGATCAAGAGCCTATATTAGATGACCCGATTCAGGCTACTGAGTATCAGCCTGTACCTTTTTCTAGAGAGGCGTTTGTTAAGCCGGAGCATATGATGCCCATATCAGATTAACTTAGAGATGATGATGATTTGGATCATATTGATTTTGATTTTGATGATGAGGACAGTAATGAGGATGATGATGATGAGGATGGTAATGATGATGGTAATAAGGTAGATGGAGGAAATGCAGATGATAAGAAGGGAGATGATAATGACAAAAGCAGAGACATGGGTGCTCCTACTGGTACTGCTGGATCATCAGGGTCTTCTAATGTCTCCGGACCAAGTCCTGATGACACAGTAGAGTACACACCCTTGGATCCTGCTACGGAGCAAGCGTATGAGAAGGATTTTTATACTTTCCAGGAGAAACTTATTGCAGAGAACGAAGAAGAATGTTTATCTTCGTTTAAGGATTTAGAAGAGATGGTGGTTGATTATACTGATATATTTGGGAACAGTCTCAAAGACTTGTTTACCAACATCTTGATTAAAGAGGGAGAAATTGTAGGAGAGACTAGTGCTACACCGACTGACAAGTCAGCAGACCGAACAGGTCAGAATGCTGTACGTCAGGTCAGAAATCTGACCGTTGCCGCTCCACCATCGCCAACCTATATTCATACACTGAGACATTCCAAACCTTTCATAAGGTACGGAAACTCAGAACTGATCATTAGCTGGGCGTACAATGATGAGAAGAAACTATATGTGATAAAGAGAAGCGCAGGTGTGATCGAGTATTATCAAGATGAACATGACTTCCATACACTCAGAGCGTCTGATTTATACACTATGGGTCGTGTTCCTTTCGTAAAACCCAACAATTACGGGAAAGGTAATTGGATCAGGAACTTGATTTATCGACACAAAAAATCCAACTTCAAGGACTTTATTACTGCCAAATCAAAAGTCATTGAAGATAAGAACCGTATAGACCCGAACACAAACAAGCCAATGAAGATACGTGTTTACAAGCATCCCAGGTATATGAGGAAGATACCTATACATGCTCCCGTGCCAGTTAACATCTTGTCCATGCTTATGTCATGGAGTTGTAAAAAGGATACTGGGCATGCTATTATATGATATGTTGATGAAGAATACTGTATCATTGACTCTGTGGATCTGCTTAAGTTCCGAAGGGACGATTTGATAAGGTTGCAGCTTGTCCAATCATAGCTGATGAATCAGTTCATTTTTTGGCAGCACAATATGGTTGGTTGATAACAAAGGCCTTGAACAACAAGATGTATGGTTATGAAGGCAACTATCAAGTAGATGATGTGGACTTCTAGACAGGATTGATTTACCAAGCCTAGGGGAGATTGTAGGGGTTAAACCTAGAGGCTCTGGAAATCAAATCAAGATGAAGATGAAGTTCAGAATCCAAGTTACCACGCGACAACTAGGTTCTCGCACGACAACACTTGTCACGCGAGAACATAGGACTCGTGCGAGAACTCTTTTGTAGTATAAATAGAGTTTAGTGTTATGCATTTGGTGAAGCTTTTTTTACTTCCTGAATTTGTACTCAAAAGTTGTAATCATTGAATTCAGAGAGGAATAGAAAGAAGAAGTTATTTACTTTGTGTTTCAATCCTTATATACTTCTACTTCTTGTCCATATTTGTTTACATTCCGCATTCACAAATATAAGATCGATCTGATTATTGTAGATCCTTACAAACGTGATGGATATTGTGCTCAAGCAGGAGGCTTTAAGAAGGCCATGATTGATATCGCCTCAACGACGAAACGACACTGAGAGATATGCCCTGTCGTCACCGTCACTACCATTAAAGATTGTGTTTCTTATTTATTTTCTTTTCATGTATTGTGATGCACCAAGTGAAATACTCACTTGTGCCATTTATCCTGTTATTTCCTTTCTCTTATTTGAATTTTGTAATCGACGTATAGCGTTTAGCTAAGGTCTTATGGCTCTATGTATCCTCAAATTTTGTAATCCTTTAATGGAAATTATTATGAGATGTCTCATTTATTTTTCATGATCCCTTAATTAAGCCTTAAATATTGTTATCATGTTCTTTCAAATGTCTAAATTTATTGCTTATACCTCATATAAATAATAATAGATTCCATTACTTATAATATATTTAACAAATAACCAAGTGATTATTTATAGAATGGCAAGAGGACGTGGTAAAGGTCACAACCAAACCCCTAGAGGAGGCATAACCACCCGTTAGGTAGACAAACTCAATCATCCGATGAAACCCCAGAGATTCCGATTGACACCAACTCCAACAGTGAACGTGATCTTGATGCCCGACTTGAGCAACTCATTGCTCATGCTATCGCAAATGCTTTACCGGACATTACCGCACATGTTAATATGGAGCGTAATTATGGTCATGGTGTAGAAGATGAAGAAAATATAAATGCGACTATGACTTGGGTTAGAGCTGATGTTGATAACAATGAAACCAGTGGTGCTAGAACTGGTTAGACATAAAAGTCTTTTATGGCATGTGAGCTGAATAATTTCTATGGAAGCAAAGGAGCTATACTATAGAATTAGCCTATGGTAAAACCATTCAAGCCCAAAAGATAATTAAAAATTGTACCCTAGACCCGACCATGTATTTTCCATAGATATGATGCCCATTCAATTAGGAGGTTTTAATACTATTATGGTTATGGATTGGTTAGCTCGAAACCAAGCTAAAATTGTATGTGATAAGAAGTTGGTAAAAATTCCATTGGTTGAGGGGAAGGTGTTGATTGTTCATGGTGAAAGATCAAAGGAAACCTTGAACATTATCTCTTGCATGAAGGCAAACAAAGGAAGAAAGGCGTGAAGACTAGTGTAGGTTGGACTCACCGGCATGTTGTTGTTTTGATTAGTATATTGTATTTTGTATATTTGTAGTTTAGTTCGCCCGGAAGTCTTAGTCAGAGTCTGTATAGGTAGTTACCGGGCGAATCTGTTATGTTGCCCGGCGAATGTATAGGTTGGTGGTCAAGACAGATTTGCTCACCAGTGAATCTGTCAGCGAATCTAAACTCTGCACTATATATTGTAATATCTACTCATTCTAATGTAGGTTTTGCCATTCTATCAAACCCTAAGTGTGTGTTGTGACGGCTAGAGGTGCTAGGAGCATATTTCATTCATCTTTGTAGCCTTATATCCTATATTGAGTGTGATTTGACCTTTATATTGCTTGTTGTGTGAGATTTCATCATGATTCATTGATTATCAGTGGGTTTTGCACTTGTTATTAATCATTGCACTATTTTTAAAATCATTATGGACCAATAATGTGGTATCAGAGCCTTAGTGCTCTTGATTGTTTGAGTTTTTGAGTTTTTGGGGTTTTTTGATATGGAAATTGATTGAGGATTGTAGTTTTTAGTGGTAGGAAGCTGTAGAAACAAACGGATCGTAAATTGGTTGAGTTTTGGGGTAGTTTTGGTTGATTTCGTGCTGCAGAAGGTGTTTCCCATAGGTCAACGAACCTAGACATTCATCCAGCAAACTTGTACATTCAACGAGTGAATCTACGTAGATTTGCTTTTTGAGTTTTGGTATTTTGTTTCCAGCGAATCTACCAATTTTGAACGAAAGTTCTCCATTTGTGTTTGGTTTGCAAGCGATCTTGCCGCCAAACCTAATTTAGAACGAAAGTTCTGTCAGCACCGAGCGAACCTGCTCAGCGAATCTGTTTACTCGTGCACATGTCGAGCGAACCTGCTGCCCGGCTACCGAGCGAACCTGTGTAGATTCTCCCGAGCGCATCTACGGGTGAACCTGTTAGTTTTCAGCGAATATAAGTTCTATAATCATGATGACAACAATGAACATAACCGTGACTGATTTGGAATGTGTTGCACCTAATAGGCCACCGAGGCTTATTAATGGTGATAATTTGAGGACTGGAAACATTGTTTGAAGGCTTTCTTCTTCTACACAGATCACAGTCAGTGGGACTCGATTGTGAATGGACCTCATAGACCAACAACCACTGTTGGAGCTGTTACTACATCAAACACAGACCCAGCTACTTTCACTAAGACTGATATCAAGCTGCTAGATCGAGACAAAAGGCTCTTGTGCTTTGATTTTATGTTTACATCAGGACATTTACACCAGATTTGTTGAACACACAACTGCTAAGGACTTGTATGATGCACTGTATGAGTTTTATAATGGTAATGATGATCTGAAGAAGGATAAGAAAGCTCAGGCTGAGAAGGAGTTCAATTTATTCATGGGATACAAGCATGAGAACCTTACTGACATAAGAAACCGGTTCTTATCAGTCTCTAGCAACTTTAAGAAGTACGATGAATAATTGGGAAACCATGAGCAGGTCACAAAGCTGTTAGACTCACTTCCACTTCAGTGGAGTCTGCAAATCAAACTACTAAAGCGAGAAAGAAACTTTGTTGACTACAAGCTTATGAATGTGATAAATAAGCTTAAGTCTTTTGATCTGGATATTAAGAGAAGGGAATACAATTAGTCCATGGTGCTAGCTAATGTTCCACTTTAGAATGTTGCATTGATTTCATCCTCTACAAACTCACAATCTTGTGGTGCAGCTTATAGAGGTTCATCAAGTTATGGTGGTTCTGTTAAGTCTAGTGGTGGTTCTACTAGTACTGGTCCATATGATACAATGGCACTGTTTGGAATGTTTGTTTATAGTTATGAAGCTTTAGTTGCTGGTCAATTGATTGGAAAAGGAATGACTATTGAGGGCATGTATCAGGTGGATCCTGATGATCTTGAGGAGACTAATATCCAGTGGCAAATGGCTGTGCTCACCCTTCATGGTAGGAGGTTCATGGAAAGGACAGGCAGAAGAAACTTTGGAAGCCAGGGTGAGAACAACAGACTTGGGTATGATAAGTCTAAGCTCAGATGTTTCAACTACAAGCAGCTTGGTCACTTTAAGAGATAGTGTCCATCTCCCATTATTATAGAACCAGTTAACTCCGGAAGCTCAAGAGTCAGCCTAATCCTAGACAAGGTGGAAGAGGTTAAACCAAAGAAGGAAACTGTATTGCTCACCAACTTTGATTCGAGTGCTAAAATTGAAGAGTCTAAGGAAGAGATCAACCATGCATTGATTGCTGAAATTGTTGAGTCTGATGATGATTACATTGAGACTTTTGATTCGTTTAATGAGTTGTAGGGTGAAACTTGTAATAATATAGCTCAGGGTGTTACTGGTGTTGAAGCTGTTGTGTCTAAGGTGGTTCAAGTTGAAGAGATTCAGGAAGAAGTTGTTCATGCAGGTCTTGTTTGTGAAGCTATGGTTCTTAAGGACAAGGTTGGAGAGGTGCCCGGATTGGATGTTGAAAAGGAAGCTAGGAAAGCTGTTGGTGGATCGAAGATTGCTGATACTGAAGCTAACAAAAGTGGAGTGATAAAGCTGGACATGAAAGCTATGATCTAAGAAGCCAAGCAAGTAGCTGTGGAGGAATACAAGAAGACCATTCCCGCATGCCAATGTGATCGTGCTCTCGCAGCAGAAAAGCTGGTAATGGGTCTTCCTTATGAAATGATTGAAGATATGTGTTCCTATGCTTGTAAAATCCGTTTAATTGGAATATATAAGGCTAATAGGTTGTTAATAAATAATGAAAATGAATTACAAAGTGTAAGGTTATTTGTAAGGCTGATGCAACCCAAACACCCAAAGTCTCTCCTGCATGCATGCACAAGTGTACTGAAGTGGAATGCTTTGGAAGTTTCACACACTGCCTTAGAAATTACTCTAAGTGTGAAATCTTCCGAAGCCAAGACCAATATCTTCCAAAGCCAAAAGATGAAGTCTTCCGAAGCTTCAAAGACAAAGTCTTTCAAAGCCAACTATTGAAGACAGATTTCTTCCGAAGACTTTTTTATCACATGCTTTATCTGATGTACTTTATACCTAAAGCTGGACCCCTTTCCACTGCAACTCTGATAAGACACCAACTTTACATGAGTTGGTGAAAAGGTCCATGCTTTTGGTAATTGTATATTGAGGTCCTAAGTCTCTAACTTTCCACTTTATGTACTTTATCCTCAGATGGAAAGTGACCCTTCTTTGACTAAAGCTTTCAGGTGGAAGATGCATCTCCAAACCAAGCATTAACGGCTGACCATGATTAAACCAAGGTATTGGAACATCTTTGTACTCCTGAATGTATTGCTAAAGTCAACAGATACAGGTCCTATAACTTAGAAGTGAGATCTGATCTTGAGTCCTTAAAGATCTTGAAATCTAATTTTAGAAAGGCTGAAAATGACTATAAGTTAAAGATAGAGGACTTAGAGAAAACCATTTCAGTTCTAAAACATGAGGATACAAATTATACGACTCAGATCAAGGATCTTATAACTAAGCTAACTGAATTCCAGGCTGAGCTTGTGATCAGCAAAGCCAGGGCAGAAAAATGTGTTCTTGAAGAAGAGACCTTCAAGAACATCATATCCTCATCCTTGCATGCAAAAGTTTGTTATCAAAATAAGTAGGGACTGGGATCTAGTGAGATAGCTC